>CAUYRT010038997.1:0-18603 GCA_963574885.1 Lepilemur ruficaudatus
GAAGCTAAAGGCAACATTAATCTCAGTCAAGAATATATTTTACATCCTATTCATCCTATTGTCTAGGCCAGAGTACATTTCACTCCCTGTTATTTGGGTACATAAGGGACCCTTGAGCGTTTCAATGCTCCAGGGTGTCTCTGCTCTCTGTTCTAGCCGTCATTTTATCTTAGTGACAGCCATGTGACCGTACCTTCCTTCCCCTCCCCCCTTTATGCTATGCTTAAGCGTACTAACAGAAGAGAGATAGCAGGTTATTTTCTATGGCCCTTAACACTCACGATGATAATGCATTAATCCTTTTACATGCTCCTTGATAACCAAAACTGACATTAAAACTTAAAATCTAAAGCAGCACGAAGGACTGAATGGAGCTAACGAGGACTTTAGATACTATTTTGTACCGTCTCTTTGTTTTTCATTTATGAGAGAGCCAACACCTTGAGAGGTCAAATGACCTCTAACAGTAATGGGACTAGAGTGTAGCCACTAAATGTCACAGAGCATGGGACAAACGCCAAGACCCACAAACCCTTGGCAGTACACTCCTCAAAACCTCACACTTTCTCCTGACCTCAGATGCTTTTCATGTCACGGTTCCTTGTTCAATACATATGACAAATACAAATATACAACGCATGAAGCAAATTGTGGTGTGGCCAAAATGCATCTATGAAACTAGTGTATTTAGTCCTTAAGAAACAGAGACTGTAAAGACAAATTGCAATGGTTTAAATTACATAGAGCATGTTACATTATTTCTCTTCAAATTATCTTTACATTATTTCCTTTTATTCTTAAATCAACTCTATAAAATAGGAAGGACACATTTTATTAGATGCATTTTTAAAGAAGAAGAAATTGAGACCCAGAGAAGTCCAATTTCAAAGCCAGTAATGGGTAAGACAAATTCCAGATCTTCGGACTCCTGGTCCAAAGAGGTTTTTCCATTCCTCTTTGCATTGTGATGGTCTTTAAGCTATAAAATTGACATCCTCTATCATTAATAAATATTAAATGTGTAAAAACAGAACCATCCTCATGAATGAATATTTTGATGTATATAAAATCAAATATGCATCCCAGGACATATGTTATCAAGAGTTTGACCTCAGAGAAAAGGTCATAGTCATTGTTAGTTTTACATTGATTTAAAAGATAAATTGACAGAACTTTTATTTCCTATGGTATTTCCTTCAAAATAAATTTAAGGTTATAATCAACTAAGAATAGAAAGGTTAAAAATGTGTCATTAAATAAAGTATCTAATATTAATCAGTTATCTGTAAGACTCAAAAAAGCCTTTCCTGTTTGAATGCAACTTACAGAAGATATCGTACAAGTAAATCTTAAGATTCTGAGTTGCATTTAAAAAATGGTCTTTTAGAAGTGTCCTTGGTGTGTTGCTAAGTAGAGTCAAACAAATTCTATTGACTGTACTTTAACACTATGATAGGTTCTATTGATGTAAAAGCATTATCACTACCCACCCTGGGCAGATAATACCTTTCCCAAGGCACAGGGCTATAAAGATTGCTTGAGCCATGCTGTCAGCATCGTAAATCCTCTCTGAGAAAAGCAGTTTACCCCTTTGCCACGTGTACTGCTGGGATCAGGAGCAAGCAGGGGAGCTCTAGGAGTGAGGCACATTCAGGACATGGTGTTCACAGTCGTGGCTTTGAATTCCAGGTAGTGGTGAAGCGACTCTCTCAACCCCTCCCAGGGAGCTGACCAGAGCTGTGCCTGGAATTTGTTAAAAGGCAGATGACATGATCATGGCAGGAAAGGGGAAGAGTGACTGCATTATGAAATCAGTTAGATGAGTGAGACTCCAGTTTAAGGTTCTGAGAGGCAACTGGCATAGTATTAATAAAAAAGAGCATGGCACTTTTAGAGTGGACAGATCTGAGTGGGAATTCCTATTCCTTAATTCATTTACCGCCAGCATGACTTTAAGTAAGTTACCGTCTCCATGTAAGCCTATTGCCCTTTTTATTCCTCAATTTCCCCATCCGTAAAGTGAGATAATGGTTTTGGGGGTCGTAGTGGATTAGATCAGATAGTAAAGCCCTTAGAATAGTGCCTGGTATATGGTAAACCCTATTTAAGTGTTAGCTATTGCATGTATTAACATTATGGTCTCTTTGAGCCTCAACTTTCTCATCTGGGAAATGGGGATAACAGAGCATGCCTTGTAGACTTGTTTTGAGGATTATGTGAAAATTGAATAATTTATAAATGGCAGACGTTGCTGCTGTTGCTATAGCTGTCACCTTTGTTCTTGTTTTTCTCCATGCATGTTATTTGCGTCTGACTGTGGTACCATGCACTATCATGCTATCTGAAAATAACGTGGGCTGGATCTTTCTCCAGTTATAGGATGATAGCCAATGAGACAAGTTTGGAATTTAACCTCAGGGTAGCCTAGGTAGTAGAAGATACCATTCTCGGACAAAGGAAGTAAATCATTGATACTGAGTTAGGATAAAAAGGTCTTTCATAAGATCATAAAATAAGATGATACAATTCAACATTAGAAAACTTGGGTTATTCAGTTTTAAGATCTCCAAAGCATACAATGTATTCCACAAAACAATTCTCCCTTACATACTCTGTCATGTTGCTGCTAACATTCATTTGTGATGAATAGTTTACCGGAGTCGAAGTGAAACCTTCATTGTACTCTCAGTTAAGACTTGAAGACATTTCTTCAGGTTGCACAAAAACAGGTGACAAGAGACACGGTCTACAAATTTGCTGATCATGTTTCTACTTGAAGCTAGCACCAACATTACCAGTGTCGCTAGCAACAAAAATATATTGGGGGCAAGACTGAGCCTGCACTGCAGGACCACGACTGGGGGAGGCAAGTAAGTAAGGCATTCGCCTTGGGGGCAGAAGACTCAGTAATCAAGATAAATAATATTGGTAGTGCACTGTTTAAAAAACAAACCAAAACTAATGCAAAAAAATCCATGATGAGCGCAACATCAAAATTTTAAATAAAATTAGTGAATTAGTTTTCTATGGTTGCTATAACAAATTACCTTAAACTTATTTGTGCAAAATAATACAAATTTATGTTTTACAGTTCTGTATATCAGAAGTCTGACACAAATCTTACTGGACTAAAGATAAGATGTCAGCCAGGCTGCCTTCCTTCTGGAGGCTCCAAGGGAAGACCCGTCTCCCTGCTCTTCTCAGCTTCTCGAGGCTACCTGCTTTACTTGTGGTCCCCTTTCTCCACCTCCCAAGCCAGCAACAGTGGGTTGAGTGAATTATTCTGACTTCCTGCCTCCCTCTTGTCAAGTGTAGGGACCAGATGTCAGGTCCATGTTCCCTGGTTCTTGGTTCCCAGTACTGAAGAATGGTTACTGGTACCGAGTCCACAGAGCAAATGAGCAAACCAAGCAGATGTAAGCAAGCAAAGCACCAAAGTTTATTAAAGCATAGAACATTTCGGAGAAGGAACGGGTCAATCCCTGCAAGTGGAGGAGACCCTGAGTTTAACAAGATTTTCCTTTTCATGCTGATTCTCTAAATTTATGTTAAATGGGGGATGGAATATTCATGGTTTTTCTTGGGAAAAGGTGGAGAATTCCCGGAATGGCAAATCCTCCCCTTTTCTATCCTTGTAAGGCAATTTCCAGGGGTTGCTGTGGTATCTGTAAACTGTCATGTCACTGGTGTGTGTGATTTTTTACTATGTTAATGAGGGTAGGTCACTTGAGGATACTGTAACCTAACTTGTACACACGCTCCAGAGACCCTCATTTATGGCCTTGATCATATCTCTACTTTGTGGCCTTTCTACCGCTTTCTAGTTGCTCAGTCCTTGGAGACCCCTATCATAGACCAAACATCTGTTTAGTCCCTGGGGACCCCTTGACACATCATCTGTTCCTTCTTGGGAGCACCCCTTCTGGTCAGTTTGTTCCTCCTAGTAGACAAAGCATCTCCTAACACCATCTTTTTCTCAACAGAAACCCTCCCCCCAAGACAAAGCATGTGTTCCCCTTCCTCTTTGTCTCAACCTAACACTCTCCCCTTTTAAGGATCCCTGTTACTACATTGGACCCACCCAGATAATCCAATGTAATCTCCCCATGTTAAGGCCCTTTGTACTTAATCACATCTGCAAAGTTCTTCTGGCTGTGTAGAGTAATATATTCACAGGTTCCAAGGATTGATCTTGAACATCCTTGGAGTTCTGTCCCCACAGAAGGTCTGCCTCTGCATGTGCACAATCCGGTCATATTCCCCTTGCCCTAATCCTGTCTCTGCTGCATTAATTGGCAAACAGAGGTCATTTTAGTCCTGGGTTTTCTGGATTGGCAGCACTCTATTCAAGATACCATGATAAAATCTAGAGGAGTCACAGGCAAAGATGTTCTGAAAGTGGCCCAGAAGTATAAAAGTAATCAGAAAATAGCAAACAAGCACCATAAATAATTTGTTTATATGCAAAGGCAGAAGTGTTTCAGTATTTAGAAAATGTTAAAAAGCTAAAACTCATCTCTAGAGCATCAGACACATATTTTATTATTCTAAAATTTTCACTGTTGCTTTTATGTTACTCATGATTTATTTTAAATATAGCAAACGTTTCATTTGAAAATTATTAATGGAGTTTTTTAACTCTTGGCATAAGGGAGACTTACTATCGATTTTTAGCTGGAATACAGTGCCATACCTTTCTTCTGAAGGGCCTCGGGTGTTCTAGGATCACTTTCTGCTCATATCAAAGGAGGCTTGCATTACCATTCCTGGAAACTCTGAGCATAGAGATGCCTTTTCTAGACTTTATGTTGGACTTTTCTATCTCCATCTTCTCACGTGTTTGTGAGTTCCTGAGCACAGGGACCATCCTATTTACCATTTGGCACAAAGTAGATGTCCAGACATTTTTGCAAATGTTATACTATTGCATTTTCAAAATAACCCAAAGAATTAAGTACTGTCTTTTTGCTCTATGTGCCATACAGGTGGATACCTTGCTTGAAGTCACCAAAGATATGAGCCCAGCTCCATCATGCACCAAAGTCCCTGCCCTTTCCACCTACCTCCACGCCAGTTCTTCTCTTGCAAATGCACTTCTGGAACATCACTATTGGGAGGTACCATTGAAGCATGTGAATATCCAAATATAAGCTTAAATAAGGAGATATCTCCATAGGTTCCAGATCACTTACCTCTCCTTAGGAGTATTGAAAAAGGATGAAAAGGCACAGTTCGGGGACCAACACCTCCCTTTCACACACACAGAAAGTCTGCTAACAAAAACAATCATTAAATCTATATTAGAAAATTGAGCAGCCCGATTCCTAAAGATGTGTTAATTACCCTATTTCTGGTCAAAGGAAAGAAATTTTACTTGCTGTCAAGGCATTCAGGGAGGCTGAGAGAAAGACATCTGCTTCATTAATAGTATCCTTGCCAGTAGGGCCAATTAAATTAAGAAGGTCTTCTTTTCCCCAGTAGATTTGGTTCTAAACACATTACACAACTTATACTCAGGAAATTTCCTGCTAGGAGATCATTTATACCATCAATCCTAGGGCTTTCTTTTGCAATCTTTTTCTGTAAAGGCAATTCCCACCATCGCCCTAAATTAATGGACATATTTATTTGTCCATGAAAGAGCGAATTCCTCCTATGCATGCCTTTAGCCAAGGCAGCCAGTACCAGCAGCAGGTGCAGCTTCCAGCATCTTTTCAGTGTTGACTGTAGCATCAAGAGAAAAGCCTTCAGTGATCACCCCAAGGACAGCACACCATGGCCTCTCCCTACAGAGTGCTCACCAGCAGCCTAAAACTGCTACAGGAGGTCAGATCTAGGGCCATTGGCCCTTTCTGCCTAATCAGAGTTCACTCAAGGGCATATGAGATTCTAGAGAAACAGCCCTCAGCTATTTCACCCAATAGCCCACACTCTTTTCTCCCAAGCCCCAACATTCCTTCTCTAATTGTTGCCTTCCCAGTTCAGACCCTGAAAACTAACCATCATGGCTAAACACCATCTCAGGAAGAACAAAATAAAACAAAAAACATTTGTTTTAGGAAACGTCACAGTGAAGATGTTAACAAACTATAACATTCTATTTACCAGTACAGAAATTTCTAAATTAAGTTTCCCTCAATAAATAAACACATTAAGGATAGCCTTTCTGAGAAACACTTCTTTTCAAATAGTAATCAGGATAAATAATTTTTATTCAGTCGAGCCAGTGTTTCTCAAATTTTGTTAATCATCAGAATCATTTTGAAAGCTGCTAAAAATATAGGTTCCTGGGCCTCCACTTAAATCTAATGAATCAGAATGGCTCAGGGGAGTGCCTGAGAAATCTCAATTTTTTACCAGGATGATGATTAATGGACAAGTTTAGGAAATACTTTGGGCCAATCTTTTTTGTGTTTTATTATATGCATAGCTTTGTATTAGATCCTATACCTCCTATAAAAATGAGAAGATGAGAAGATATAGGGGTCATACGCTGCAAGGATTTGAAATTTAGTAGGAGAAATCAGAAAAGAAAATAATTATACATTAAGCCGGAATGTAAGAAATATCACAAGAGTGGGTTCACCAAAGTAGATCTAGGAGTTTAAAGGAAGAAGAAATCACCTCGGGTCGTGGAAGGGAGTAAGAAAAAAGTTTAAAGAATATCTTTTATTTGACATGGACCTTTAAGTGTAATCTTGATGGTAATCAGAAAAGGCAAAGACACGGTGACATGAAAACCCACAGTTTGAACGAGAAACTGTGAGTGACAGTGTTTGGCTATAGTACAGAGAGTAGCCAGCCCAAAGGCCAGGAATTGTTGCCCAATTGAAAGACCATTGAATGTTTGGCAGTGCAGTGTATATTTAATTTCATAAAGGATGGGATCAATTAACTAAGACATGGAGTCAGCTGGTGGTGATATGCTCAGAAACATATTTTAGAAATATTAATTTGGCAGCGTTGTTTGCAACAGAATGAAGATGTGAAGGAAGTTGGCAGTGTTCCATATGTGGAGTGATGAGCTCATCGTGTTTTATGATGGAAATGAAGAGGGAATTATAGATGAAACAGACATTGCAGAAGTAATCTCCAGAGAACTTGGTCTCCGATTTCATATGAAACGTGAAACACTCAAGTGAAGTCCAAGGCGGAAGAATGGGTTCATGCCTGGCAGGAAGAGGGAACTTCTAGACTCATAGGGTATTGAGCTTAAGAATGAGGGAAGGAAAATGGTTTCCACAAAAAAGACACTGAGTACAAATATCTTATTTTTGATATTTTCATCCAACTAACTTTCAAAAGTAAAAACAGGAAGTTTCTCACTGAATATAATAAAAAGATTTTTTAAAAAATCTTTGGTTAGGCCAGGCGTGGTGGCTCACGCCTATAATCCTAGCAATCTGGGAGGCTGAGGTGGGAGGATCGCTCAAGGTCAGGAGTTTGAAACCAGCCTGAGCAAGAGCAAGACCTCGTCTCTACTAAAAATAGAAAGAAATTTATTGGACAACTAAAAATATATACAAAATATTAGCCGGGCATGGTGGCACATGTCTGTAGTCCCAGCTACTCAGGAGGCTGAGGCAGGAGGATTGCTTGAGCCCAGGAGTTTGAGGTTGCTGTGAGCTAGGCTAATGCCATGGCACTTTAGCCCAGGCAACAGAGTGAGACTCTGTCTCAAAAAAAAAAAAAAAAAACTTTGGTTTTTTATTACATCATGTTGGAGGGAAGAGAGAGGAAGAATCAGAAGAAGTGGGGGGAAGAAAACCCCTGTAACCTCACTTCTTACCAACTTCCCTCCAGCACATCACTCCAGCCACATGGGCCTCCTACTTTCCAACAGGGAGGCACACTTCTGCCCCAGGGCCTTTGCACTATCCATTCTCCCCGCTTAGAAGTCTCCTCACCCAGAGAGCCACGTGGCAAGCTCCTCCCGTCCTTCAAGTATTTGCTCAAATGTTGCTTTCTCAATAAAGTCCACCCTGATCACCCTATTTAAAATTGCAACTCACTCTCCCCACCCCACTCTCCTGATACCCACTACCTTACACTATTTTCCTTCATACTGTATTTATCACTAACACAATACATAAAAGTTACTTATTTATTGCCCTTTATTTATTGTTCATCTCCTGTCACAAAAAGAAAATCCCACAAGGGTACAGATTTATATCAGTAAGTTGTATTCACTGCTGTATCCTACACTTAGAACAGTGCCTGGCACATAGTAGGTGTTCGATAAATAATTGTGAATGAATGAATGGAGAGAAAAATTCCAAGAGAATGACATAGGACTCTAGGGAAAAGAGAGTCTGAGGATAACATAGGAAATAAAACATCTGAGTAGAAAGAAAAAAGTAAGAATTAAACAGACTGCAAGCAAAAGATTAAGAAACTAAAGGAGGAAAGAGGGAACTTAGAAAGTGCAGAGAAATTACTGTGAATTTTTTGTAACGCTATGTATGTTTCTTTTAAACGTTTTCACTTAAATTCTGATATAAGCTAAGGTTTTTCCAACTCTAAGAAATAAAAAAATAATTTTAGAGAGAGTTCTAATTTTAACTTTGGTTTCTCGGCAATCATTTGATGCAAATTAGGGGGAAAAAATGACTCAAGTTCAAAAAGAACTAAGAATAAAGAAGGAGAAAATAAGGATTTTTTTTTTCCTGGTTGGAAAAGAATTTCAATTTGGCAAATGAATCTACCATGTTCATTGTATATTGCATAGTTTCATTTTTCAAAAAAAAGTTAAAAGGACCCTTAATGCTAAAAGGTAACACCAAAGCCATTCCTGACATGAACAGAAATCATTCCAAAAGCAGCCAGCGGGGGCGGGATAAGGGTGAGATAAGAAACACACTAGCCCCTGGCACAAACTGTAAAGGGCATCAAAAAACTCAGTTATCAAAATAAATAACATTTTAATACAAAATTTTTAAAACTCAAAATTATATGAAAAAGTCCATGGTCACCAAAATATCAGAATTTTAATTAAGAACAGGATGCTGTCTATTTTAAAACCCTGTATTATTGTGCACAAAATAATTGGGCAACATGGAACTATAAATAATCATGTCTTTGTATGGATAGAGCTTTTATTAACTTCTACTTGGTTCAAAATACGGGAGAATACACATATATAAATATATGTGTAAGATTTTTAGTTTAACTAATTAATTCATTAAATTTTTTAGCCTTCAGAACACCAGAGAATTTTGTACCTTGCTCACCACCCACATTTGGCTCTTTCCCCCTGACTCTGCCTCAGCCACTGTCTTGCAAATGTCACAAGGAGGGTTCTTCTAAGGGACACTGCTGCCTGCAGAAGAAACAGCAACAGGGCACCAGGAAGCTGAGGACACAACAGACCCTTCCTTGTGTTGGGAGAATATATTAATAAGTGTATACAGTAGCACACATTTCCTTTTGCCTCCAACTCCAATATGGCTTCACACAGCACTTGCAGCCTGGACCCTCCCAGAAGAAGCGAAGGAGCGCTTTGACAGACACCTAGTACAACTGGTTCTGAGGTCTGAACCTGAAAGCTATCAGATGCCCTCTTAAATTCAAACCAAATCCTTTCTTTTTTTTCATTTATTTGTTGTTGCTAATATGTAATTTCTGCATGTACAATAGGATTGCATGCAATTTTTAGCCACTCAGAAAGCTCAAAATACCAAACCAACTACTTGGGTGGGGATTTGGTATTTTTAAGCTCAGTCTAAATTAGGGCCTACAGAGGCACATAGTGTGCACCAGCAGATGCACCTAAATCCACAGAAGTCAAACAAATATATTTTGCCATCTTTCTGCCAATAGTTAACATGCTCAAATAGAAACCAAATGACCTTTTCCAGCCATACCTGCAGTGCAGAAAAATGACTGATCTTTTTGCATGATATATTTATGTAAATATTATTCAACAGCTTTTGATAAAGAAAAATACAGCATATGCTTAAGTAAACACATATGTTTTTCAAAAATATATTAAATGCAAGCAGCTTTGTGGAAATTCTCAAGAATTATTTCAAATGTTAGCAATTATATTCTCAAAGGGAAGGTTGGTCTCTATAGAAGAAGTAAATGCAGGGAATTTTTTTTTAGTACTTGTGATTGTGCAACACAGATGTCAAGATATGTTTATACTAAGAGTTGGGAAAATAAGCACCATCTTGGGAACCCAGGACTTAAAAATCAAGAAAGCGCTAAGCAAAAAAAAAAAAAAGTTAGGGGAAAAAAAAAACCTTTGCATTATTTTCTCTCCTCCTTCTCTTTCAGTGTGAGTTTACCGAAGCATTGCTTTCATGAGAGCTTTGTGCTTGGATAGCTCTATACTGAAAAACTGGGAAGAGACAGGGAATAATAATTACCATTCGTTAAGCATCTGTTCTGTGCTAGAACATCTGCTAACCTCTTCACATTTATTATCCTGCAAAGTAGGCAATCCTTATTATCCACAGGGAGAGTAAAGAAATTATCCAAGGTTATGGAACCAGTAATAATAGTACCTACTTCATTGGGCTATTGTGAATATTAAAATGGATTAAAACATGGAAAGCACTTAAAACTGTGCCCGTCATGTAGTAAGTAAACATAAGGTCATTGTTATTATGTCATGAGAAGAACAATAGGTACCTCACTTTCTTTAAAATATAACATAATATGGTAAATGTGTTCCATTTCTATAAACCTATCATGAACCTACTGTTATTGATTCATAGAAGCATCACTTTTTAGATTGGCATTTCTCGGTACTTTTATACTGAAAATCACCGTTATAATCTAAAATTCACTTAAAGTTTATTAAGCAAAACTATGTGTAAGAAAAGCTTCTCTGTGCTTTATTAATAGAGTAAATAAATCATATAATACCATTTACCTGCTTTCCTTGCATAGTTGTGTGATATGTGCCAATCACACAGATAAAGCTGTCAGTGATATGGTCTATGCATGTTTAAATGCGTCGCAGGCCAAGGCAAGACTTCACAGTCTCCTCCTATGGAGGGAGAGAAAACAAGTTTCAGAAAGGGTTAACCAGATTTTCTCACTAAATTCTTTTGTTTCAAAAAATACAGTTGCTTTAAAAAAAAAAAACCAACTTTTTTTATGTCTGTGTTAACCTGTTATGAGTTTATCATTGTTCTTTTAAACCAAATCTAAACACACATTGAAAAATTTTCAAAGTTTTAATTTCTAATGCTTAATATCTCATTTAAGTAGATATAAACCACAGAAGCAAGAGCTCTCTGGAGAATCTCAGCAATTTTTAAAACTGCACAAAAAAGACAAAAAGTTTGAAAACCGCCACTTTGGTGCTACTTTGTACCTTGTGGAAAAAATGAGCCTTGGCTCCATCTAACCATAGTAGGTCCACAGCTAACTGGGATGGGGTATGTGTGCGTGTGTGTGTGTGTGCATGTGTCTGTGTGTGTGTGCATACCTTGCATGTCCTATGCATGCCTGCATGTGCACAAGTGTGAAGCAAATGTGAGAATTAAAGTGTATCAGCGCACAGTGTTACATATGTTTTCTTTTACATCCTCCTCTGATAGTCTTACGAAGTAAGTGCTATTATTATCAGCATTCAGCAGGTGAAAACAATAAGACAAAAAGAGGAAAGTGGGAAATATAGGGTAGAAATAGTAAATAGAAAGTCAATCTTTATCTAGAAGAGAAATATTCCTATCTGGGATGGAAAATTAAGGAAGGGTAGAATGGTTGAAATAGATCAAGTCTCAGAGTAAACAAATAATGAAACAACCATAACTCTCCATATTTGATCATTTATCTCCATTCATACATAGAGATATTAATACTTGCCCTACCTCTCCCCATTTTTCTAAGGATCAAAACAAATCCAACAAATACAAGCTGTAAAGTCTGGAATTAATAAAAAGAACCATGTTGTACATATGAAAAAGCATTGTAACTGTGCACTTACCTTTGTGTTCAAGATTACTCATTTTAGAAGAACTTTTTACTTATTAGTTTGATAATTTCTTAACATCAAGTGCACTATTTTTGAGTGTTTTTATTTCATTTTTGCTAGTTTGAATTCTTAGTCTAGTGTATTAATCCATTTGAGTTGCTATAACAAAATACATTAGCCTGGGTAATATGCAAACAGCAGAGATTTATTGCTCACAGGTCTAGGGGCTCCAAGATCAAGGTGTCAACAAAATTGGTGTCTGGTGAGTGCTTTCAGCTCCATAAATGGCACTTTCTGTGTGTCCTCACAATGCAGAAGGGACTCCCTCAAGCCTTTTTAATAAGGGTGTTAATCCCCTTCCTGAGGATGGAGCTCTCATGATCTAATCATCTGTGAAAGGCCCCACCTGTTAATAGGTATTTGGTATTAAGTTCCAACATCTGAATTTGGGGAGACACCAAATTCAGACCATAGCATCCAGTTAGGTTAAAATCATGATACTTGTCAAGCTAATTGTTGGCAACGTGTTTGAATAGCATTGCTAATTATTGGCACTTTCATGAATTGAAAAAGGCAAATTTGCTGTCCCATTATCTGGGAAATAAAGAAGATTTTTTTAGAAATATACCTCAACCATGTGCTTTGTGAATGACTAGAGAAAACTTCAATCATAGAACTTTTCAGAAAGCCATTGGTTAAAGTAAAATGTTCTTATGAGGGTATTATGAAAAGAAGACCAGAAAAAAAAATGTTTTCCATATTTTCCTTGTAGTTTGCTAACTTGAGGATCATATTATGAAATAGAATTGGCCACAGTTTACTTTTCTCCATAAGAGAGAAAGAGACAGAGAGAGAGAGAGAGAGAGAGAGAGAGAGAGAGAGAGAGAGAGAGAGAGAGTGCGTGCATGTGTGTGTGTGTATTTATCAAGCCAAACACCAGCACTCTGTTTACACATGGAATGTCACCAAGCCACCCTTGAGCTTTGACCAGGAGCATTCATCTTACCATGTCTGGCAGCAACCATAGCAGGAGTGTCTATGTTTACTGTTCTTGGCAATGAGCTGGCACCACAGTTAGTCTGAGACCTGGTCAAGAAAACTCACGCAACTCTGAAGGCTGATGTTCGTTCGGCTTACCTTTGGAAAGTCAAGAAAATTGAAGCCTCATGCACTTTTACCACTACCTGGATAATCAAAAGCAGATAGCTCCAAACTCTGTTTCTCTATAAAGTATGATTAATAATAAAGTTTATTAAAGGAAATTCAATCTTCATTTTTTCAAAAAAAAGAAGCATTTTGAAATGCTGAAGGAAAGCACTACAGAAATGTTATTCAGCAAAATTATTACGTAATTTCTCTCTCATTCTTATGAATGGATTGTTTGAGAAAAGAGGCCCACTGTGGAGCCGTCCTTGCTCTGTCTTTGACATTCAATAGCATCAGGAAGACAAAACTGGAAGCAATTGGAAAACAATATAAAGCAATCCATATAAAGAATTAGATTTATGATATAAGTCAGGGAGTTTGGAGGAGGAAAATCAATTTAGACTAGTGTAATCTGAATTGCAGAATTAATAAAAGAAAGAATAAGAGGAGCCCTAAAACCTGGTAAAGCCCATTGTAGTAACATAAAACATTTTAATTCTTTCTTGCTAGGTATCATGTGCCACTACTCACGTATGGAAAAGGAAAGAGGTTTGTCTTTCACCCCATGTTCTCTTCCAAAGTTGAGTTTATGCTCAGGGGAAGAGACAGAAGTATCATCCAACCCACACACACCTGAGCACTTAATGTAGCACGTCATACCAACACTTTACTTCTGGGAAAATATCTCAAAACTCATGTGAGCCCTACACATTCAGTATCACCATAAACTGGAGAATCCAAATATAAGACACTTTGTTAAGTAAAGAATTTTCTTCCCTCACAACGAGTCCTTGGAGTTAGTTTCCTTCCTCTGAATGTGAATGTTTTTATAAACACAGCTCCTTATTGTAAAATCTGAAAGTCTGAACTTATTATTTTTTTATTTCACCATATTACATGGATACAAATGTTTAGGTTACATATATTACCTTTACCCCACCCAAGACAGAGTTCAAGTATGTCCATTCCCCAAGATGGTGCACACCACACCCATTAGGTGTGTATATACCCATCCTCTCCTCCCCTTCCTACCTGCCTGACTCAATGAATGTTACTACTGTATATGCACGTAAGTGTTGATCAGTTAATACTAATTTGATAGTGAGTACATGTGGTGCTTGTTTTTCAATTCTTGTGATACTTAGTAGAATGGGCTCCAGTTCTATCCAGGATAATATAAGAGGTGCTACATCACCACTGTTTTTTGTGGCTGAGTAGAACTCCACGGTATACATATACCACATTTTATTAATCCACTCATGTATTGATGGGCACTTGGGTTGTTTCCACATCTTTGCAATTGTGAACTGTGTTGCTATAAATCTTCCAGTGCAGATGCCTTTTTTTATAGAATGTCTTTTGTTCTTTTGGGTAGATGCCCAGTAATGGTATTGCTGGATCAAATGATAGTTCTACTTGTAGCTCTTTGAGGTATCTCCATATTGCTTTCCACAGAGGTTGCACTAGTTTGCAGTCCCACCAGCAATGTAGGAGTGTTCCTATCTCTCTGCATCCACGCCAACATTTATTGTTTGGGGGACTTTTTAATAACGGCTGTTCTCGCTGGAGATAAGTGATACCTCATTGTGGTTTTGATTTGCATTTCCCTGATGATTAGAGATGTTGAGCATTTTTTCATGTTTGTTGGCCATTAGCCTATCTTCTTTTGATAAGTTTCTGTTCATCTCCTTTGCCCACTTTTTGATAGAGTTGTTTGATTTTTTTCTTGCTGATTTTCCTGAGTTCGACATAGGCTGTAGTTATCAGCTCTTCATTGGATGTGTACCTTGCGAATATTTTCTCCCATTCTGCAGGTGGTCTGTTTGCTCTCATGATAGTTTCCTCGGCTGTGCAGAAGCCTTTTAATTAGATCAGGTCCCATTTATTTATTTTTGTTATTGTTGTGATTGTGGTCTTCCTCATAAATTCTTTGTCTAGGCCAGTGACTGTAAGAGTTTTTCCAATATTTTCTTTTAGAATTCTTAGTTTCATGCCTTACATTTAAGTCTGTTATCCACCGTGAGTTGATTTTTGTGAGAGGTGAAAGGTGCAGATACTGTTTCAATGTTCTACATGTGGCTATCCAATTTTCCCAGCATCATTTATTGAAAAGGGTTCTTTTTCCCAGTGTATGTTTTTGTCTGCTTTGCTAAAGATTAGGCGGCTATATGTGGATGGTTTTATATCTGGGTTCTCATTTCTGTTCCATTGGTCTATGTCTCTGTTCTTGTGCCAATATTATTCTGTTTTAGTTACTATAGCCTTGTAGTATAGCTTGAAATCTGATAAATCTGTGCCTCACAATTTGTTCTTTTTGCTTAAGATTGCTTTGGCTATATAGGGTTTTTTCTGGTTCCACACCAACCGTAGAATTATTTTTTCTAGATCTGCAAAAAATTATGTTGGTATTTTAATAGGGATTCACTATGGGTAGCATAAACATTTTAACAATGTTGATTCTGCTGACCCATGGGCATAGTATGGTTTTCCACCCATTTACATCCTCAAGGTCAGAGGTATTTACCCAGTCATATTTGTGGAGGTAGTCAGATGCAAATAACAAATAAAAAGTGTGAAAGTTTTTTGAGTGCATTGACAGAAATTCTATTATATATATTCACAAATTATTTTACATGTATCAAAAGTTTTAAATGGATTGAAATTTATGGGGTAATATTGGTTTTAGTGCAGAAATGTCATATTCTGAATACTCATTAAAGAAAGGTGTGGAACTCTTTCTTTATAAACAAGACAGTGCATCTTTATCATAAAGAATTATCATCCAAATTTGCAAATTATTAAAATCATTTTCTCCACCCTCAAATTTTTTAAATTTGTAGCAATAGTTTTTTTCTTTTTCTTACTAATTCTTAAAAATGAAGATATATATGGCTGTGTTGAAATATTCAACAGCCCATTGAAATTTTTTATAGTTAATGGAAAGAAATTATCTAAGTTTCTTAGTCAAATGCCTACATGCCCAATAATCAAATGTTATATTATTGTAAGACTATATCACCTTGACTGTGGTGCTAGATTCCCTCACAGGTGACCTGTTCATACCTTGAAGTGTTTATAACTGCTCTCAGCTTCTTTGATATTAGTGCAAATCTCTCCAACTCTCCATTTTCAGAATAATCTTCCTCTGTTGTTCTGTTTATTTATTTTTTTAATTTTATAGATTTAGGGGGTACAAGTGCAGTTTTGTTACATGGATATGTTGCATAGTGGTGAAGTCTAGGCTTTTTGTATAACTGTCACCTGAATAGTGTACATTGTACTCATTAGGCAGTTTCTCATCCCCCACATCCCTCCCTCCTTCCCACCTTTCTGAGTCTCCCATGTCTATTGTTCCACTCTATGTCCACATGTACACATTATTTAGCTCCTACTTATAAGTGAGAGCCTGTAGATTTGACTTTCTGTTTCTGAATTATTTCACTTAAGATAATGGCCTCCAGTTCCATCCATGTTGCTGCAAAAGACAAGTTCATGTCTAGTATATCAGCATCTGCTGTTTTGTCTTATCCCTTTTACCACATCTTCCTTATTCCTCCAGTCCACCCCAGTACACCTTATCCTATTTCTATTTTTTATTTTATAATACCATATTTCATAGTATTTCAGTAAAGTTGTTCAAATTGTTCAAATTCTATGAGTTAATATTATAATATTGTTGAAGCATTGTTTGAAAGTTTGGATAAATATTCGGAGTTGATTGGCTGAGGTGACAAATCATTAAAGAATTCTGATGAGTATTTCATTTGTTTAAAGGCAACCCACTAACTAAAGAATATAGTTTCTCAAAATCAAACAGTAACACATAGCCACAGCTACTACAACATGTTAAATATGACTTGGATGTTTTTTATTTTTATTTTATTATTATTATTGTTTTTTGAGACAGAGTCTCACTCTGTTGTCCTGGCTATAGTGCAGTGGCATCATCATAGCTCACTGCAACTTCAAACTCTTGGGTTCAAGCCATCCTCCTGCTTCATCCTCCCGAGTAGCTGGGACTATAGGCATGTGTACCATGCCCACCTAATTTTTTCTATTTTCAGTAGGGATGGGGTCTCACACTTGCTCAGGCTGGTCTCAAACTCCTGACATCCAGTGATCCTCCCACCTCAGCCTCCCAGAGTGCCAGTATTACAGGGATGCTTTTCATTTTGTCTTTACATCTTATTTAACTCAATAATAGAGTAAACCACGAGTCAACATAAGGACTGATTTATGTTTTCCGTGTGGGATTTAAATTCCACTTGCTAGAATATTTGGTCTTGCTTTATCCCATTTTATGTATGTTAACTTCCTTGGCTTTCTAACAGCTGTGAAAAAAAAAAAAGCCAAATACTTCCAGAAAGAATGTCAAGAACATTCTTACTGTGTAAAATGCAGATCTTTAGAGTTCTCATCTTTAAGACATGGTTTCAATTGTTAACTGTCTTCGTAAACCTGAAATGTACATACTATTGACACAAAATTCTATAGCATCTCTGAGGTGGGTAAAATTTGTCAGTTGAATCTTATGTGTAAATGCTTATTTTCCCATTAGTGAACATGCACTGTAGGTGTTTGGGGGAAAACTCAAGTATAATGATTTTAGGTTATATGTGTAGTATTTAATTTTGAAGGTGAAATTCTCTCTCTCTCACTCCTCCTCCCACATTTGTTGTTGTTGTTCCTCAAACTTAATATTTCTCAGCATGGGTAGCTTGTTTGTATGTGCCAAATTTGTTTTTTGAAACTATTATTAAAATAAAAATTTATTTATATTTTCATAAGATACAGAGTACTTTTGAAATAAACTTTTTAAATTTTAGAACAGATTTAGACACAAGAAAATTAAGAGGATAACACAAATTTTCCATATACCTGGTGCCCAGTTTCCCTTATTATTAACATATTCCATTAATATGGTGCCTTTGTTATAATTAATGAATAATATTGATGAATTATTATTACCTCAAGACCATAGATTATTTAGATTTCCTTAGGTTTTTTTTTTTTTAAACTTTTTTTTTTTTTTTGAGACAGAGTCTCACTCTGCTGCTGGGGCTAGAGTGAATGCCATGGTGTCAGCCTAGCTCACAGCAACCTCAAACTCCTGGGCTCAAGTGATCCTACTGCCTCAGCCCCCCAAGTAGCTGGGACTACAGTCATGCACCACCATGCCCGGCTAATTTTTTCTATATTTCTTTCTATTTATAGTAGAGACGGGGTCTCACTCTTGCTCAGGCTGGTTTCGAACTCGTGATCTTGAGCGATCCGCCTGCCTCAGCCTTCCAGAGTGCTAGGATTACAGGCGTGAGCCACCGCGCCCGGCCAGATTTCCTTAGTTTTTATATAGTGTCTTTTTTCTGTTCCGGGGTCCCATCCAGGACACTATATTACATTTAGTTGTCATGTTTTCTTAGGTTCCTTTTGGCTGGACAGTTTCTCAGACTGTCCTTGTTTTTAATAACCTTGATGATTTTGAGGAGTACAGTCAGGTAATTTGAAGACTGTTTCTCAATTAGAAGTTG
>CAUYRT010038998.1:0-36248 GCA_963574885.1 Lepilemur ruficaudatus
TGAGCTCCACTTAAGTACCCTCAGCCAGGACCTCCCCCAGCACGTGTTCTCTGATAGGCAGGGCGGAGAGAGCAATTACGCACGTGCTGGGCACAGCTGCCTCCCAAGCGGGATCCCTGTGCTGCCGGCTCCCCACAGAGACCCTCTAAATGGAAAATAAACAAAGAAAAAAGGGGATTAAACAGAACCCCATATCAAATAGTCCTAACAGACATTTACGGAACATTCTACCCAAAGACCACTGAACATATGTCCTTCTCATCAGCTCATGGGAAATTCTCTAAGATTGACCACATCCTACCCCACAAAACATGTCTAAACAAATTTTAAAATATAGAAATTATAATATGCATCTTCTAAGACCACAGGGGAATAAAATTAAAAATCAACTCCAGCAGCAACTCATCTCTAAATAAAGTCATGGAAACTAAACAACCTACTTCTGAATCATACTCAGATCAGGGTGGAAGTTAAAATGGAAATCAAAAGATTATTTGAACTAAATGATAAAGGGGAAACAAATTATCAAAACCTGTGGGACACATGTAAAGCAGTCCTGAGAGGAAAATTCATGCTCATAAACGCCTAAATCCAAAAGACAGAGAGATCACAAATCAATAATCTGATGAAGGGACCAAAAGATGTGGAAAAGGATGAACAAACCAATCCCCAAACCAGGAGAAAAACAAAAACAAAAAAAATAAACAATAACCAAGACCAGAGCAGAACTAAATGAGATCAATAATAAAAGACATATAGGAAAGATTAATGAAATAAAAAGGTGGTTCTTTGGAAACATAAACAAATTGACAAGCCAATCATTAGACTAACCAGAAGCAGAAAAGGAAGGACTCTAATAAGCTCAATCAGAAATGAAAAAGGAGAAATTACAACTGATACCATGAAATACAAAATACCATATCTGAATACTGTTATGCATGTAAACTTGAAAACATGGAGGAAATGGACAAATTCTTTGAAACACACAGCCTCCCCAGGCTCAGTGAGGAAGAAATAGAATTCCTGAACAGTCCAATATCAAGTACTGAAATGGAAGCAGTAATAAAAAAAAGTCCTGGACCAGAAGGATTCACATCTGAATTCTACCAGACATACAAACAGCTGGTGCCTATCCTGCAGAAATTATTTTGCAACATTGAGAAGGAAGGAATCCTTCCCAACATGTTTTACAAAGCAAACATCACCCTGATACCAAAACCAAGAAAGGACTCAACAAAAGAAAAGAAAATTACAGATCAATTATGCACATGAATGTAGATGTAGAAATTGTGAATAAAATCCCTGCAAGCAGAATTAAACTGCTCATCAAAAAAATATTCCATCACAACCATGCTTGCTTCATCCCGGAGAGACAGGGATGGCTCAACATATTCAAATCTGTAAATGTAATTCAACACATGAATAGAAATAAAAATAAAGATCATATAATATTCTCAATAGATGCAGAAAAAGCTTCTGAGAAAATTCTGTACCATTTTATAATGAAAACGCTTAACAAAATAGGCATAGATGGGACTTGCCTGAAAATGATGAACACCATATATGACAAACCCACAGCCAACATCATACTGAATGGGGAAAAATTGAAAGTATTCCTGCTTAGAACTGGAACCAGAGAAGGTTGGTCCCTAACACCACTTCTATTCAACATAGTGCTGGAAGTCCTAAGAAGAGCAATCAGAGAAGAGAAGGAAATGAAGGGCATCCAAATGGGGGCAGAAGAGATCAAACTACCACTCTTTGCTGGCGATATGATCTTCTATCTAGAAAATCCCCAAGATTCTGCAGTGAAGCTACTGGAATTGATAAACAAATTCAACAAATCTCAGATTACAAAATCAATATACACAAATCAGTAGCATTCCTATATGTCAACAATAGTCAAACTGAGAACCAAATCAAAGACTCAATAACTTTCACAATAGTAATGAAGAAAATAGAATACCTATGAATATATATAACTAAGGAGGTGGAAGACCTCAACAGGGAGAACTATGAAACACTGAGGAAGGAAATAGCAGAGGACGTAAACAGGTGGAAAATCATACCATCCTCATGGATCATCAGAATCAACATTGTTAAAATGTCTACACAAAAGTGATCTACAGACTCAATGCAATCCTGATCAAAATAGCAACATCATTTTTCACAGATCTAGAAAAAATAATTCTATGTTTTGTATAGAACCAAAAAAGACACTATATATCTAAAGAAACCTCAAGCAAAAAAAGGAATCAATTTACCAGACTTTAAGTTATACTACAAGGTTGTTATAACCAAAAGAGCATAGTACTGGCAGAAGAGCAGAGACATAGACCAATGAAACAGGACTGAGAAACCAGATATAAAACCATCTTCACATAGCTATCTCATCTTTGACAAAGCTGAGAAAAACATACACTGGGAAGAAGAATCCTTATTCAATAAATGGTGCTGGGAAAACTGGATAGCAAAATACAGAAGTCTGAACTAGGATCTGCACCTTTCACCTCTCACAAAAATCAACTCATGTTAGATAAAATACTTAAACCTAAGGCAAGAAACCATAAGAATTTTGGAAGGAAATTTTCGAAAAATATGTACACACATTGGCATAGCCAAAGAATTTTTGAAGAAGACACCAAAGGAATAGCAGTAAAAATAAAAATAAATAAATGGGACCTGATTAAATTAAAAAGCTTCTGTACACCCCAAGAAACTATCACTGGAGTGAATACACAGTCTACAGTATGGGAGAAAATATTTGCATGCTATACATCTGAGAAAGGGCTGATAACTAGAATCTATATAGAACCTAGGAAAATAAGTAAGGAAAAATCGAACAACATCATTATAAAGTGGACAAAGAACATGAACAGAAACTTTCCAAAGAAGACAGGCTAATGGTCAAGAAACATGAAAAAATTCTCAACATCTGTAATCATTAGGGAAATGCAAATCAAAACCGCAATGAGAGATCACTTAACTCCAATGAGAATTCCTTTTATCTAAAAGTCCACAAACAACAAATGTTGGCATGGATCTGGAGAGATAGAAACACTCATACACTGCTGGTGGGACGGAAAACTAGTACAGCCTCTGCGGAAAGTAATATGGAGATATGTCAACGAGCTACAAGTAGATGTACCATTTGATCCAACAATCCCATTACTGAGCATCTACCCAAGAGACAAAATACATTCTGTGGAAAGTAGTATGGAGATACCTGAAGGAACTGAAAGTAGAATTATCATTTGATTCAGCAATCCCACTACTGGGCATCTATGCAAAGGAAGAAAAGCCTGTAAAAAGACATCTGCACTCGAATGTTTATAGCAGCACAATTCGCAATTGCAAAGATGTCAAAACAATCCAAGTACCCATCAATACTTTGTTGGGTACTTTGTTAATCCAATACTGGATTAACAAAATGTGATATATGTGTAGCATGGAGTATTAATTACTCAGCCATTAAAAAATGATGAACTACCTATTGTATTATCCTAGATGCAGCTGGAGCTCCTTCTTTGAAGTATTACAAGAATGGAAAAACAAACAGCACATGTACTCACCATTAAATGGTACTAATTGATCAACACTAATGTATACATATGGAAAGTAACATTAATCAGGTGTCAGTCAGGTGGATGGGGGGAGGAGGAGATGGGTAATGGATGAGGTGTGCACTTTCTGGTGGATGGGTTTGCTTTGGGGGCAGTGAAAAGGCAATATATGTAACCAGAGCATTTGTACCCCTGTAATACTCCCTGAAATAAAAATAATAAAAAGTATTTGTATTCCTGTCTATATATTTATGATCAAAACAGACTTTCCTTATGAAAATCTGGGGTAAAGTGTCACAAGGACCCATTCTGGCTCAATTTTACCTACCAGCCTATTGAGCACTTCAGCTTTTTAGTAAATACCCATTACAGCAAGCAATTTTGTGCTACTTGTGTTTCTGCTGCTATTATGAGAGTGGTTAGTTTACATGGTCCTTCATATTAGGAGATTTGAATCTCTCTGATGATTTACCAATTCTCTGTCAGAGCCTTCCAAATAAGTAATAACAAATGAAAAAATGATACTACATAGAGATACTGATTATACTAGAATATTTGAGCACATAGGACTGACAATCCAGCCTATATTTTAATTCCAGTTTACTGACTGTCATTTTAAATGAATCCTTCTTCCCTTTCTTGACCTCCATTTCCTCATGTGTAAAATGAAGAGATTGGAGATAAGTCTAAATTCTCTTCCAGCTAAATCCTTAGTGAGCTACCAACTTATCATTATAGCCATGATTAAACATAATAGATTCATTCAAGGCATCCCCTCAATAATGAAGCTCCCTGAAGAATAGGGCTTTTTTTTTGTTTTGTTTTGTTTTTGGTTCTATTAGCTGTTATATCTCCAATGCATGGAACACTCTCTGAGGCAAAATAACTGCTCAGTGTTTGTTGAGTATGGAAATTGTTTTCTTGGTAATGGTTTTTAAACTGTTAAAACAATGGAGCACTTTTCCAAATGAAATGCTAGATTTAATTGCATTATATTAGTGTGATATAACCTGAATCACTTTAGTTGCATTCAAGAGCCCCATACATACAAGCCCCAGTAGCAAATTTGAGGGAGCCTATGGCTTAGAAGAGTACTGTATTGAGAATGAACGATCTAGACTAGGAGTAAATAGCACGTATTTACTGAGTTCTTACCATGAGATAGGCTCTAAGACATCTGCAATAGAACTAACCTAGTTTAAAAACCATGAGAAGCTTCCCTAAGGAAATGGCAATTAGGTCAACTCCTAAAAGATGAGTGAGAGTTAACCAAATCTGGAAGACAGGGTGCAGCTGAAGTTGAATAAAACTGTGTTCTAGCAAAGGGGACTGCATACTAAACTGTTGTTTTGCTGACTCACACTCATGGTTGGTTGTTTCCTTGAACATTTGGTATTTGATTTTAGCCTACAGCAAAAAACCACAACTGGTTGTGATTTTGCTTTGAGTTGCTAAAAGCTTCAATGCCACTTGATAGGGATGACAAATTCCAGTTTATGAGAGAAGTTATAATTCTTAAAAACTTAGGAATTAGCTCATTGTTTACAGTCCAAGGTTTTATCATGTTTCAAAATTCTTGCCATATCTATGCTTGATTTCACAGAGGAATTGAGAGAAACTTCATGCCTATCTCACTGGAGTTCTTCAGTTACTATGCTACAAAACTGATTATATTTATTTTTAAAATAGTTATGGGCTTTT
Organism: Lepilemur ruficaudatus; assembly: GCA_963574885.1. Taxonomy (NCBI): domain Eukaryota; kingdom Metazoa; phylum Chordata; class Mammalia; order Primates; family Lepilemuridae; genus Lepilemur; species Lepilemur ruficaudatus. The sequence continues at coordinate 5,265 of CAUYRT010038998.1, forward strand.
TGTTGTAGACATTTTTTCTTTTGGATTATTTGTATGTGTGGGTTTGTGTGTATTTGTGCAATAACTGGCATTAAATACTTATGTATTATTCAGTATAAGTGCCCTCTGGGATTATGCTGATTATTTTTTATAATTTTATGAATAAGAATTATTATACTTACTTCACAGATGACAAAATTGAAGTTTAGAAAGTTTAATTACTTTGTTCAAGGCCAAACAGCATGTAAGAATTCGACCCTGGATTTAAACCTATTAATAGAATGAGTGAATTGAACCTATATTAAGTTGTCGAATACACAACTTAATATAGTACCTATAATATACAATATATATATACACACATACAAATATATGTAATAATATACAATTTCTTATATATTTGTTTATATAGACAAGTATACTAATAGTTTGATAAATAGGAGACAGAATGCATTAATCATTATCTCTCTTGCAGTAGATGCCATCAGCTATTGAAGTATGTCAAGAAGACACTAGCATTTTTGGCAATCATGTCATATCATTATTTCATATGGAACTTTCCCGAGTGTAAAGACAGGCCTCCCAAATCCTGAAGTCTTGTAGTAAGTAATAGAGTTGGGTATTGAACCCACACTCTCTGATTACTAGCCTAACGTCTTTTGCCTATACTTTATGGCTTCCAAGGGTTTCTTTATTCTCAAATACACCTCTATCCATCAGAACAACAGCCTCAATTGTGAAAGGGATGCAGTCACAGTATTTTAAAAAACTGATGGTTCACTTAAGCAAGTAAATTCTGATCCAACTGACAAACTTAAAACAAACAACTTGCAGAAATTTTATTCAAGCTAAACAAATTCGTTCATTATTATGCAAAACACTTTTTAGAAATATAAGGCCTCACAGATTTAGTAGCTAGTACATAAAAGATGAGAATAGCAGAAGCTAATACCAGGAAATGATTGAGGCTTTTTAACACTTGTTTTCAGAATTCTGTCAAACTAAACTTTAATTTTAATCAAAACAATTTTAAATTGGAATTCAGTAATGATATTTGTTTGAATGTGTGCTTCATGCAAAGGTTACATAAGAGCTGGCATATAATCAAGAGCAAATGACATCCAAATTCAGAAGTTGAGAAAGTTTACTTGAGAGCTGCTTTGGAACATTCAATATTAATGGGAAACTGACGCCAGAAAATTTAATCTAAAGGTCAGTTGTATCTGGCAGTCAAGTAGAAAAACAATCCATATTTAGAGATACTAGTCTCATATGAATTATAAATGCTTTATTTATCCAGTAGGTTTTGAACCAATATGTCTTGAAATTCACTGATAATTCTTTAAACCATTCTTCTTTTACAAAGGTCTTCCTCAGTATCAAAATATAGGGTTTCTATTTTATTTTGTGCAGATATTTTTATTACAATTGTGTTGGTGATTCTTACTACTGCTATTGTATGTGTATCATCAATTGAATTTTTCATTTTAATCATTTATCTTTTTTAAAATTAATTTTCAAAATCTAGTTTTTATTGTGATAACTGTTATGTCTTCAGAGATTATCAGAATGTGCTAAGTTAATAGTAGGTGAACATAAACAAACTTAATGACTTTTACTTTTCTAAAGAATAGATTTTCTGCATACGGGTTTGGACAAAGGAGAGAACTGAAAAACTAGCAGACTGAAAAGCTACAGAAATTCTCTTTATGAGTTTCCACATTTTCCTATTATTCTATACTCTCAGCTTATATTATGTATACAATGAAAATAAGCAAGAATGATATGCTCCTCTTACATACTAAACACTGGTATATGCCTACAAATACCCCGAATTCAAATTTCTTGCTTCAGAAACGCGGTCGTCTTAGAAAGTCTAAGAGAGATGTGAAAAGATTGTCTTGCCTGTATGTACTTCAAAGAGATTTCTAATTGTAATCTTTTTTTCCATCATTGGTTACTGATCTCACTATTCACTTTAACAGCAAATTTATCCTAGGGCAATAAAGACAGAATCTTTGCACAACCTAACTCCTCTGGGTTATCAAACGAAGGGGGAGCCTCATTAGAGCCTAGTCTAATGTTAACAGAATTCTGGTGATTGGGGTGAGCCTTTTTGACAGAAGCCTACGTTTAACAGTTTTCACCAACTTAGATTTCAGCATTCATCAAATTCACCATGTGTCCCATACCTGCCTTTTCTGTTGCTTTTCCTGTTTTTGCTGAATATGGGCTTATCTTACCAAATACACTGAGTTGCCTTTGATTCTTCTCTATTATTATTAAATATCCAATCATTGTTAGAGCCTGCTATTTTACCTTTGTGATGCTGTTTTATTCCCTGTAATCTAGTTTCCATCCACACAACCACAACACTACACTGGGTTTTAAACTCCTCTCATATAAGCCATTATATGTTAAAATGTTCACAATGTCATATGTTATAATAATGTCATAACATTATACGTTATGTAACCTACTACCTAATCTCCCTGCCTCCAAATTCTTCACTCTCCAAACTACCTTACACTGTGACCAGTTTAAGCTTCATCAAATGTAATTTGGACCAGGGCATTCTCCTGTTCCCTAACATTTTCTCTTCTCTCCTAGTCATAAATCCTCTCCCTCCTCTGAATTCCCATGAAATATTTTAATCTCTTATACCATACACTACACTACATTACTGTGTTTTGTGTATGTGCCTTATCTTCCTGTTGCAGTGCTTGAAATATTGTACCTTCTGCTCTATTCTCTTTACCTAGTATACATATAGACCAGCTGTCACTGCTTAGCATTTAAGCATAAGAGAAGGCTATTCATCCTATTTTTTTTAAATCTGTTATCTGAATTCTAAATTAGTCTTGCTTGTATTCTTCTTTAAGTAAGAAGAAAATGTAGAAAGGGAATGTGATTTTATTTAGTATTATATAGAAGTTGTTATTCTTTGAAATTCCATTTTAAAATTAGTAAGTCTAGATATGTAGGAGGAAAATAAGGGTGCATTTATTTACCTGGATGCTTCATCTATATAATATGTGGAAACATCAGCATAACTGGATGTGCAACTTTTATTTGTTATTTTGTATCATGTAGCTATAAATATAGTTTGATACTTAATATTCTTTCTGGATATGCCTCTTTAAATCCCTTTTTCCTTGAGAATTCTAAACCTCATTTATCTAAGAGAGTTAATTTGTTTACATTCCAGATATTTTATTTGGTTTATTTTTTCCATTTATCGTCCACAAAAAGTGTCATCTTGTTGCTCAGGCTTTATTTGATCAAAGCCCATACTTCACCCCAGAAATATGTCTGACTTTGCCATAGAAATAGGTATTATTTTATATTGAACCATATGAAATTACTATTTTTGTAGGTCAAAATGGTCAAATATCAGCATTTTCACGTGGTTTATTTTAACTTAAAATGCTATCTCTTTGAACCAGATTGATGCCAAAATTAATCTGAATGTAAACCCAATTGTTAAACTTAAAAATATTACTTACACAAACTATGAGCACAATGCATCCTCATACTTTATTTGCAACAGCAATAAAGAAGGTAGAAAATCTATTGATTTTTCCCTTATAAAGCATATCCTAATGTGACATCTTTTTCATGTTTACCATTTTTTCTTAGTGTGGATGATCCCTAAGCACCACAAATCTGTAATCCTAGAGAAGGTACTTAATTGATTTGCTGCCTAGATGCAGTGATAAGCAAATGCACACACAAAGTGGTGTGCATATTACTTCTTTCTCCACAAAATTTCAAAACAACCTTCGCTCTTTTCACTTACACTGTGGCCAGTCGTGAGATGTGTCAAAAATAATTCTTTATCAATTCTAAAGTACCATTACCAAAAGATTTAAATAATAAATTTGACAGGATTCACAATTATTCCCATAACATTCTCACACATATTCAACAATACTTTGTTATGTGAGAGAGAAAGAGGTGAGGCCAGAGCTTCTCCTCTGTAAGTTGTACGTATATCTGGGTATGCTCACAGGAATGCATTATTCATCTGAATGCCATTCTTCAGATATGCCAAAAAAGAATAAAGATTGAGAAATGAGATGCTACAAGATAACAATACAGATGCTTCAACACCTGCCGTTCATAGCTCTCCACAACTTGACCATTATCTATTTCAGTATAAATATCCCTTTATGACACCTCTCCTCAATCTAGCTGGGCAATTATCCCCCCAAGAATATATGATATGTATAGTTTTTATCATAAGTGTATACACACTTAGTACTTGATAGTAGTTGCCTAAAGGCACTGTTAGGAAATAGGATAGTTAGCAAAGGATTGTTACATGGGATTTCTTCCATCTAAATCCTACTGGATACTATTTCACCATCCTAAATTGCCCTTTCCATTTTCCATCAAAAAGTGGAATTACTTTGGTACTATATATTCTTCAATACACAATTAAATCCCAATTTTTTTATAAAAAATAAATTCACTTATTATACTAGAAGTTTGTTTTGATATTAGCACAAGCAATGTTGGCCTGTAAATGCTACTTCTAAGTAAGTTCTTGGCCTTTATTCTTAACTATGGGAAGCCCATTCCTTACCTATACTTGATTTTGTTGAAAATAGGAAGTTTTTATTACTAAAAAGAAAAGATCAACTTAAACCAAGAATACCCAAGTGATCAGAAATCCCAAATTACTGGGTGACTTCATTATGCCAGTTTGCTATGTATAATTTAACCTTCCACAAATGAGTGCATAAAGTCTTTTATCTTCCATTTTGTATTAAATTTTTTTCTCTCTAAAATTTTCTGTCAAGTTAGAAAAGCTTTCTGTTTCTTTTAAAATGAAAAACAAAAACTATACTGTCATATGTGACTACTTTCAAAGGAATGTTCTAGGTGAAATCCGCTTCAAACGCCAGAATTGACAGGTCATTTTCATTTCTATTAAAAGCTGTCCAACCTAACCTCTGGTCAAATATAAAGAATAGTGTTTTTTACAGTTGTTGCTTTCATTGTGATTTTACATTGCCAATGCAGTGAACACTGATGCTGACATAAGCTCTGAAGTTGTATTGTTGGAAGAGTCCAATTAAGTTTGGCTTAATTTGTATTTACAAAGGCAGTGCTTCAATTCATACCAGTTTGCGTTCTCTCCTTAGGACTGAGTTTGATGGAGGTGTTTTCCAAGTGGATACTGTAATCAGAGGTGGTTTATGAGAATGGGTCTTTAGTAATCATTTCTGGCAGGTATATACTATATCTCTTGAGTAGTTTCCTATTTTTTGTATTTGACATTGCACTGATGTTTGACCATTTTTGTCTGTTGAAAAATGATGGAGTGGCACAAGAGGTTTTTGAAGATGGTAGAAATGATACCTTTCAGTATTGCCTCATTATGGGGAGAATGTTTTAGTTATAGTTGTTGATCCTTTCATAGCAACAAGAAACTTGAAAAACTATTTTACATAACCCTGGAGTGTTTTTAGCTAGAAATGGCCCCTATAAAATGTTTTGAGTATTCTAGATTCTCCTGTTTTTAAATTTGTTTGGAATTACATCATTTTTTATAATATTCCCTTTCACTAATTTTCTCTTGTTTTGATTGTATTTGTCCTATATTGAGCCAATAAGATCTTGATAAGCATGTAAAATTAATTCTTTATTGTCTTTTTGCCTCTTGGACTTTGTCTTCTGCACCATCTCATTTCTGCAGTTGGCTACAAAGCTACAATCATTATATGATAGTGAAAAATTTTTTAAAGTCATAATTTACATTATTCTACTTTTCTTTATTTCTGCTACTATGTTCAAGCACACTTTCTTCTTACCTGAATATATTTCTTTCTAATTGGGTATACAAGTTCTGATATGTGATGAGAAAGATTAAGCATAAAATTAATGCCTATGATATATCTAATTCTAGCCTCTCTGCCAAGGATTATTTTCCCTAATTTAGTTTTGTATACATTATTATTATTGACGACCCTCTGTATAATTTATGTCCTTTAGAATGTATTCATTTAAGAAGTACAAGCTCACTCAGAAATATAGTCATCACATTTTAGTATTTTTGTTTATTTGTGAAAATACACAAAAGAAGGCACTAAATTTAACTATTTCCTAGTAGAAAATGCTTCCAAGGAATAGTCATTCATTTTTTTTTTCTTTTTGGTCTATGGTATTGTTTTTATGTCAAGGAACAGGGGGAAAAGATTGGGAAATTTTGTCTTCATTCAGTTGCCTCAAACTTTAAAAATCATGTCAGGGGATTCAGTGAGTTTAAATAGTCAAACAAACTAGTTTGTTGTGTCCATTAACTCCTTACATCCAGAATGGAGAGATATGATTAACTAATGTGGCAAAAAATATTTAATCTTAAACATTTTGGACTATTCCCATAGACTTCAAAACTTACTCAAGATAAAGGACTGCCAAAACAATTATGGCTTATTTTATTAGTCCATGAATGCAGAAATAATTATATGTTGTTAAGCATTATACACCCAATATCTAGCATAATATGATGGTTGAATGATCAGCACACAGAAAATATAAAATAAAATCAATAATTGTTTTATTGTTGATTGTATAGAAGGATACTCACCTTTCCATTAGGAAAGAATTCTTTTTAATTATCAATCTGTCATTAAATGATTCCATGAGAACTTATGCTACATTATAGATGGATACTCTTCCTTCTATGCATTATTGTAGGATAATCATTGTAGGATCAAAAGAATACTCAGAAAGCTAGCTTTAAAATGTTTATGTTTAGTCACAGTAACCTCTCAAATATCTTGTATTCAAAATAAGTACAGCAATCCTAGAAATTATAAAACACACATCCACTATTTCAGAGAAAAATCTATTAAAGTTGGATTAGTAGGAAATGAATTTTTGGGGTGAGGACCCTATTGTTTCATAGTTTCATGGACTGTGGAGGTATACTATTCAGAAATAAAGAAAATGAGCAAAGGGACATTTACTAATACTCATTAATTACTCTATGTATGCTGTAAAATAATGGCCTTTTAACTTTAGATGAGTAACTATTTTTGATGACATGGCCCAGTCTTTAAAAATTCCATCAATATTCTATACTGATTTTATGATTTTGTAATAGGCCAAGACCAATGATACCCAGATTTAAGAAAATGTTATGAAACCTCATAAGAAAAACATGCAAACATGTTAGGAAAATGATCAATTTATTTCTATTATTTTTAATCGTTTTCCAATAAAGTGGTATTGGTTAGAAGGTTGCCTGGTTTAAGTTTTAGTTTTATTATCTTTTTAACATTTTAATTTGTATGATGATGACTTTTTAAAAAAATTCCCTTGTGAGAAAATGTAGTGATAACTATTAATATTCTTCAAGATAGGTAAAATACTAAAAATAGTCCCATCAGGATTCCACTACATATACTTAACATCTATAAATATAATGGGATATCACTTATGTGATTATGTTATATTATATGAAACAGTTGGCATTATCTGGTCAGCCTGATAATTATCCAGGTCATAAGAGATTATCCAGGTCAGCCTGATCTAATCACATGAGACTTTTAAGCTGAGAGCTTTCTCTAGCTGGTGGCCAAAGGAGAACCCAGACAGATTTGAAGCAAGAGAAGGACTTGTCAAGCCATTGCTCCTGGGGTGAGAAGAGAATATAACAAAAGAAATTGAGAGATAGTCACAGGACAGGACAACCAGGAATTAAAAATATATAAATATAAGGAAGAACAGAGTTTTAAAGTCACAATAAGAATCTTCTGCGTCAAAAGCCACAAATGAGTAAGAAACAATAAAGATTTAAAAGCAGATCACTAATGAAAATTTCTCTAACATTTCAGTAGGACAGAGTAGGATGAAGGACAGATAATATTGGGTTTGAAAAGTTTGACCAAATATAGTAGATTATTTAAGCAGGTATTTCAGGTACATTAAGTTTCTTACATAAAAATCATAGAACGGGTAGCACAAATAAATTAAACATCCCAACAATATGAGTGAAGGATAAAATCAGAGATATGATCCAAAAATTTTAAAAGGAGGAAAAAATATGAAACCTTATTAATAATCAAATAAATACAAATTATGAACTTGTACAAACTTGCCTCTTAATTATATAATTGTTTCAATAAATACCATCTCTCATAACCTTTTCTGGAATTGTCAAATAACACAAGACCCGAAGAATGGGCCCCACTTGTACTCGCCATCAAATTGGTTTTGACTGATTAACACTATGGTGCTCAAATGGTGGTAGTGTTCACTAGGGATTTGGGGGGGTGGAGGGTAGACCCACATCTCAGAGATGTGGTGAGCACTGTGGAGGAGAGAGGCATGCTTGAAATGTATTTGGGGATGGGAATTAGGGGTCTCAATAGGGGGAAGGAAATCCTCTAGAACTGATTTATGTGAATAGCTGTACAAGTTGGTAAATTTACTAATAACCATTTAATTGTACACTTAAAATGGAGTAAAGCATGATATGTAAATTACACTTCAATAAAGAAAAAAACAGAAGATAACAAAACAAAAAGTTTGTTTTTTGAAAAGATAAACAAAATTGATAAGCCTTTAGCTAGACTAAGAAAAAAGACAGAGGACCCAGTAAATAAGAAAAAGGAGACATTACAACTGATTCCACAGAAATACAAAGGATCATTAGATACTATTATGAGTAACTATATCCCACAAAGTGGAAAACCTGGAAGAAACAGATAAATTTCCAGACACATATAACCTACCAAAACTTAATGAGGAAAAAATCCAAAACCTCAACAAACCAATAATAAGACTGAAGCCACAATAAAAAGTTTCCCATCAAAGCAAATCCCAGGATCCAATGGCCTCAATGGTGAGTTACCATAATACCAAAACCAGAAAAAGACACAACCACAAAAGAAAACTACAGGCCAGTATCTCTGATGAACTACATGATTGTATATAGAAAATCCTAAAGACTCAAAAAAAAAAAAAAACTGTTAGAACTGATAAAAGAATTCAGTAAAGTTGCAGGATACAAAATCAATAAACAAAAATCAGTAGCATTTCAATACACTAAAAATAGGCTATTTGAAAAGAAATTTTTAATAATCCTACTTATGATAGCAACAACAAAAAGTAGACATCAATTTAACTAAGGAGAAAGACCTCTATATTGAAAACTATAAATCATTGATGAAAAAAACTGAAGAAAACAAAAATAAATACAAAAATATCACATGTTCATGGATTGAAAAAATGAATAGTTAAAATGTCTACACTACACAAAGTGATCAACAGATCCAATACAATCCCTATCAAAATTCCAATGTCATTTTTCACAGAAATAAAACAAATCCCTAAATTTGTAGGAAGCCACGAAAGACTTCAATAGCCAAAACAATCTTCAGCAAAAAGCACAAAGCTGGAGGCATAACATTGCCTGACTTCAAAATATTTATAAAGCAACTGTAATCAAAACATCATAATATTAGCATAAAAACAGATTCATTAACCAATGAAACAGGAGTGAAAGACCAGAAATAAACCCACAAATTTACAATCAAATGATTTTTAACCAGTTGCCAAGAACATACAATGGGTAAAGGCCAGTCTATTCAATACATGGTGCTGGGAAAAATGGTTATATACATGCAGAATAATGAAATTAGACCCGTACCTTATATCAGGCACAAAAATCAACTCAAAATAAATTAAAGAGTCAAATGTAAGACAGAAACTATGAAACTACTAGAAGAACACTTAGGGAAAGAAACATTGGTTCGGGCAAGGATATTGTGGATATGACCCCAAAAGCTCAGGCAACAAAGGCAAAAGTGGACAAATTGGATTATGTCCAACTAAAAAGATTCTGTACTATAAAATAAATAAACAAAAATAAAAGATTAAGAAATATTTGTAAACCAGATATCTGATAAGGGGTTAATATCCAAAATATGTAAGGAACTCAACAGCAAAAAAATAAATAACTCAATTTAAAAATGACCTGAACAGATACTTCTCCAAAAGAAACATGCAAATAGCCAACAGATTTATGAAAAAAATGTTCAGAATATCTAATCATAAGGGAAATGCAAATTAAAACCATGGTGAGACATCACCTCACCTGTTAGAATGGCTTTTATCGAAAAGATGAAAGACAGTAAGTGTTGGATGGAGAGGATACAGAGAAAAGAAAACTCTTCTACAGAGTTGGAAGAAATGTAAATTAGACAACCAGTAAGAAAAATGGAATGGAGGGGACTCAAAACACTAAAAATAGAACTACCATATGATCCAACAATCCCACTTCTGGGAATATATTCAAAGGAATTGAAATCAATACGTCAAAGGGACATCTGCACTCCTATGTTCACTGCAGCCTTATTCACAATAGCCAAGATATGGAATCAACCTAAGTATCCATCAATGAACGCATGGATAAAGAAAATGTGTATGTATAGATAATGAAATACTATTCAGCTATTAAAAAGAATGAAATTCTACCATTGTGACAATGTGGATGAATCCAGAGAACATAGGTGAAATAAGCCAGGCGCAGAAAGACAAATACCACATGACCTTACTTCTATGTGTAATCTAAAAAAAAGTTGAATTTATGGAAGTGAAGAGTAGAATGATGGTAACCAGAGGTGAAGGATGCGGAGGGATTGGGGAGGGGAGTTGCTGATTAAAGGTACAAAGTTTCAGCTAGCCAGGAGAAATTAGTTTTGAGATCTACTGCACAGCAGGCTGACAGTGGTCAATAACAATGGATTGTATATTTCAAATAATCAAATGCATCACCACAAAAAAGTGTTAAGTGATGGATATGTTAATTAGTTTGATTTAATCATCCCACATTTTGTTTGTGTGTGTGTGTGTGTGTATCTCAAAACATCACAATATACTCCATAAATGAAATATAATTATGAACTATTCAATTAAAATATTAATTTTAAAAATAAAAATTTTTAAATAAAATATACATAACAATTTATAGTCAAAAAACATGCATTACCTCACATTCTTATCATATTTTTGTGGCAAGAACACTTAAAATCTAAAGAAGATTAGATTTTAAATCTAAATAAGATTGATTTTTTATTTGGACATCAACTTTCTTCTAAAGTAGCTGGAGACCATAGTTCAATTTAGATATGAAGTTAGCTATCACAAACTTGAATTCAGATATCAATGTTACATTTGAAATTTAAGAGTGTGACTTTTAGCTATATATTTTAGAAATATTTATAGGTTACTTTTGTCTGCTCAGGCTCCTAAACATTTTCAATGTACCTGGGGAGCTCATCCCTGAATGTTGAGTCACTTTCATTAAAAGCCAGAACTCAGACAGTTGGACTAAAAAAGGGAGAGACAAATAATCCGACTTTCTGGAACAACCTGATACAAGAGCAGATACAATATATCATGTCACTACTTTCATCCATTAGCACCTGCTGGGTAAGTGCTTTTACTTCCCTAAACAGAAGATGAGAGACTCAGTTTCTGGGAACCCACAAACTATAGGAACAAATCCAAATACAATTCCCCATCATTAGCTTACACTGAATCCTACCTGGCATAACCCCGGTAAAAAAAAAAGATAAGAAAAGCAGCAAAACTTACCAGACAAGGAACAATATTCAAAAAAACCTTCCCACAATAGAGATTAAAATGTTGACAAAATATTTCTCCAATAATTAAAAAAATTAGAAGTACAGCTACGAGCACAATTTTTTTTAAATGTAGGAAAAAGTGGCAAGAAGACAAGAGTAAATGACAAAATTGTATGTAATATGTAATGTAATATGCTCCTTGTGTAATAAAGGGGAAAAATAAGCATCACATCACTATTATTATGTGTTCATCTTTTCATTGTTTCATAAAGAAACCCTGGAAAGAAACCTACAAAACTTAAAAGGAAGGTTACCTGGGAGAATACAAACTGGGCAAAAGGAATCAAACATAAGAAAGAGCTGTTTTACTCTATAATTAAAATTTTTGGTTATTGAACCATGTGAATATATTACCTATATGAAAAAGTTGAATACATTAATAAAATAGTCTATTTTATTATACTATTTTAGTATACTATTTAGTATACTATGGTATACTATTACATTATTAATAAAATAGCATATATTATAAAAATACTAATTAAGAAGTTATCCACAGCAAGTTTGTTTCAGAGAACATGGGTTATCATTTAGTCTTAAAACATTTTCAGAACTACGTAATCATTATTAAGTGTAACACGAACTACAGTTGAGTTTTTTGTCTCTCTATACATAACAACATTCAAAATAATCACCTACTAAAACCTTCATATGCTACAAGTTTAATTCCAAAATACTACTAATAAAAGCATAGATAAAAGGAAAAAAATTTTAAATAAAAATAGTAATGTTGATTCCACTAATTTTGAATGGATATTAGGTTTTAGAACTAAATAGATATTTACGTTGTAATGTCCGTAACAAAGTACAAAGCAGAAGTATATTGTAGGGGCACAGCTCAAACTACTTGAGAACAAACTGTAAGGATTTTGATGATGATAGTACATTCTCCTTAAGGTAAGAAATCATAATATATTCACACTGTATTTAACAGATATTCAATTCTTTAGATAAATGTAAGAAAAGGTCTTAGACAGCCTTTTAAGTCTTCTATTTACCAAATTTTATTAACAAGTGATTCATATTATGCATGCTTTTAATGAATAAAATTGTTTAAATTTCATTACATTTTTACACTTTATCTTGTAATTTTATATTTTGTATTTTACATTTAATTTTATAATATTCAATTATTAAAACGTAAATGCAATTTACATTTAATCACAAAATATAATTTAAAAATTACATCACCTTGGAATCAAGTTCCATTAAAATGGTTACCAATCAATATCTCAGTTTTAAAGCAATAAATGAAAACAATGTAAAGAAATTCAACCCAATAAATCAAGGTTATACACTCTACTATCAGTTTAGATAGAAAAAAAAATTACTCATATAGAAAATGTTACTTTTAAGTATTGGGATACTTAAACTAGGCAATCTCAAAATTCGATAAATTTTCAAAATCTGGAGTACACTTAATAAAACTCTATCAGAGAACAGCTTGACTGCTGTTTCAACTAAATACTCCATTTGATTTATGTTTTATTTATTTATATTAAACAATATACCCTAAATAATTCCCACAGTTAGACTACATTATGATTTTTCCCAAAACATTCACAATATAATTTATTTATAATACATAAAATGGAATTTCAGTTCTTGAAAATTAGATTTACAAAGCATTTTAATGACATAATATGCTGGATATCTTCATAGGATCCTCCAGATTCACTCTTTACCTTTTCTACTCTGCTCTGGGATCAGGTAGGTCAACCTCTATGGACTGCATCAACTGGCTTCCTTATCTGCTGACTTTCTATCAATATTAAACCAATAGTAGGCACATGTAGGAATTTGAGAACAAATGGTCGAGGAAGAGAATAGGATCAGGTATTTATTCCCCAGACATCTTCCTTCCTTCTGGGTCCATGCAGATTAGCTGCAACCCTCTACTAAAGGTCATGTATCCTATAAGCTGAGCTTTCCATGGGACTCCTCCCTTCCCTTTTCAGGATTAGAGATGCTTCTTTATACTATACTCCATACTAGCACTAATAGAAATATAATGTAAGCAATGTGTGTAATTTTAATTTTTCTAGCAGCAACATTTTAAAAAAATAGGTGAAGGTAATTTTAGTACAGGTCATTCAATATATTGTCCAAAATATTATCATTTCAGCATGAATTCAATACAAAAATGAATGACATATTTTACATTCTTCTATTTTCATACTAAGTCTTAGAAATCCAGGCATACATTAAAATTACTGCACACCTCACTTCATCCTAGCCACATTTTAAGTGCTCAATACTATATTATCCCTCCCTTATGGCTTCCCTCCTACCCTTCCTACTCCTCATTCCTTTGTAAATAGTCTTTATTAAACTCTCCTTAAATTACCCACATGCCTGTGTCAACTATTTTCCACCAGGATGAAACTGATACACATGGGAAAATGCTTGATATAATGTTCAAGAAAAAGTAGCAGGCAAAATTGTACAATTACAGTATGATCTCAACTACATGAAAAATGCATGTAAAAGAAACTGGAAGGAAATGTCACAAAATGCTAACCTAAAATGATGGCATTATGAGTGATTACCTTTTGTTTCTTGATACTTTTCTGTACTCTCCAAATTGCATTAAATTCATAGAAAAGAATTTAAAATGTCAAAACACAAATGCAATATAATACTTAGCAAAACTGATGAGCTCAAAATAATCCAACAGGGATTGACTATTTGTTCTCACCTTCTTACAATAGAACCCACTCACAAAAAAACCTATAAAAGGAAAACTGAAATCATTCAAATATGTATTTGCAGTATAAACAGAGTGTCAAATAAACTGAAAATAATATCACTTACAGTAAATCTATACATTCCTCAGAAAAGGCAGTCAAACACTACAGAGCTCAAAGTATGCTACTAGTATACCAGCTTTTCAACATTCACAGTTCCCTTCTTTCACAATATAGATAAGTAAAAGAAAGTCAGGACATATGGTTCAATTCAATGTGTGGACTAAATTTAGTAACCAAATATATACTAGATTTAAATGTGGAACATTTTTAGATTCTAACTTCTTAATCCTCATGGTAATGAGTTCCAGAAGTCTGTGGCAGACAAAACAAAGAACATGTTAAGTAGGTTAAAATAAAGAAAGAACAGTTAAATCCTAGGGCTGATTCTGCCTCTTCTTCTTGATGCTTTATCTTCTTTGTCACTCAAAGAAACAAAGTCCATTCAGGATTTGGGAAAGATGGCATAAATTATAGAATTCTATGGAGCCATTTCATTCATTAACTACTTGGCCTTCCCATCCTACCTACTTTTACAATGGACATTTGCTATTATCGCTCTAAAATATGCCAACATCCTTTTGTTCCCTTGATCCTTTTCAAATTCCCAGTTTTACTGTAATAACAAAAAAATAACAACCTAAATATCTAATAATAGATTAGGTAAACTATGAAACAGCATCCATTCATTGGAATATTAGGCAATCATTAAAAATAATGTTATAAAAATTATTTCATATACAACAATGTGAATGTACTTAATGCCAGTGAACAATACATTTAAAAATGGTTAAAATTATAAATTTTATGGTACATATATTTTACCATAAAAAAGATTATTTCATAATATGGGAAAATGTTCACAAAGTATTATCAAGTATTCCCTTAGTATGATGAACCAATGGGAACAAATGACTAAACAATAGGAATCAACTATCCCATTAGTTCATTGTATAAAAATCTAAAAAAGCTCACAGGAAAAAATAAAAATCTCTTATACCACCCAGAAATAACCACTATTAACCACTATACATATTCCTACTATAAGATAGTGGATAGATACAGGGATAGAGCCCTATTAATCTCAGCCTCTATCTAAATTCCCTAATTATCTCTTCAACATAAGAAAATAATATCTAAACTGCTATCGTTCCACAAAACTCTAACATATTTTATGAATAGTTCAAATATCCTCTTTTTCACCTTAATAAAAACAGCTAAAATATACTGAGTGTTTGCTGTGTGCCTGGCATCGTTTCATTTACTTTATATATTATTTTACAACTGATAAAACTGACGCTTTAAGAGATTAGTCACTTTCTTAAAATCACTAGAGGATGATGGAACCAGGATTCAGACTCAGGCCCAGCTAACTCCAAAGTTCATTATCTTAACTACTCTAATAACACATCTCACTTTTGTATAGACACAATTAAAAATCTTACCACGTAACATCAAACCTAGGTTGGATTACAAATTTTCAGATTCATTGAACAATCCTACTAATGAGTTTCCAAATGCTCTCAGGGTCTATTTGCTGAGAAACAAGATTATTCAACTCCTCTTAAATCAAATAATCTAAAAGTAATCTGTAATTACTTTATAAACTTCAAGTAACAGTAAAAAGGATAGCTTGTGAATACTTACCAAAAACTGCAAAATGTACTCCCAATTCATTTAATATAGGAATCATGTGCTTTCCTTTCGTTATTGTGCTTAAAACTGAAGGATTTAAGCAGTCCCCACTAAAAATCAAAAGTGGATTCAGGAAACGGAACTTTTTCACAGCTGTCGCAAATCTAAAAAAATAATTTTATGTGCTGTAATTTTATGCCTTTATTAAAAACGAAGAAAATATTTTAAATTGCAGTATGAAAGATGTTTCTTAAAATTAGAAAACTAAAGTCTGAAAACAAAAATGTTTTAATAAGATCATTTGCTATAACCAACATACCTCGCCTTTTAACATATTTGTATTCTGAAAGGATAAGCTAAAAAACAAATTTCTTAATCATATTTTCCATTTAAATATGAAATATATTATGCCTCAAATTATAATCTGAAATCACTTAAAAGAAAACACTGTAAAGCATAGAGGAAAACTCAAGCTATGCTACAAAATACAAAACAAACCCTTAAATATAAATTATGGGAGCAAGATGAAAGGAGATTTTCCTGATGTCTTACTAGGTTTTCAAAATTAAATTTATTGCATCAAGTTTGATGTAAGATAATGCCTTTCCGCAGCCGTATAATCTAATGTTCCAATGGTAAACAAATCTCCTCAACCTCATTACCGAACACTTCCTTCATCCTACTGCCTCCCCTTGCTTTTCATTGAAATATGAACTTCCCCTGAGGAAAGCGTTTACTATGCTAGCCCTCTCTATTGGCCACTACCCAGTCTCTGATTCCCTACAACGAACAGAATAGATAATGAGGGGAGTAGGGAGAAAAGAGAGGCAGGCATTCCCTGAGGCTAATTTCAGACTGGACAAAAATTCTCCTCCTTTGTAAGCCTCAGAGTATTGAAATCTATCACCCTCCATGCCAGGAGGTTCTGATGTATGTCTAATAACAGCCTTAGCTTTGGGGACCTCCAACCCATATATTCTGAAAACTCTACCCAGGAGATTCTGATCTGCTTTCCCCAATGAAAACCACCATTCATTTCCCTACATTCACACGGCTTACACCTTTCCCTTTACTTCATATTTGATGCCATCTTGGCGATTTTAACACCATGGAGAAGAAGCTTTAGTTGGCTCCTTTACTTCAATGACCATCTCCAGTCCACTTCAGCAACTCACTGTTATGCCCACAATGGCCATCAAAAAGAACTTTTAAAGATCTGCCTGGTTTCTACATGTCTTTTCAGCTTTACCTCCTTTTTCAAAATACACTCTAGTAACAGGGACATTGGAGAAGCTCTGTAAAGTCTCCATTTCACATGTGTCATTCCTTCAAAACTAGCATATCCTTTCCCAACCCAATACAGGAAACTCTCACTTGTTCCCTAAGATTCAGTTTAAGGCCTGTTAGCTCTGTGAAGAGTCTGCTGCTACCCTCATGATGTAGGTATGGCATTTAATCTACCTACATGTCTTCCTCCATCCCCTAAAACTGTTAAGCTTCTGAGGACAAATATTTTTGTCTTAGTCATCTTTAAATGCCCAGTGTTTTTAAATTTGTGGAATGCCTGGCACTCATAATGTATTCAATAAATATATCCTAAATTTACATTCCTGTTACAAAACTTATCCATTCACATGTTCTCGACTACACTCTGTATTTTTATATAATATGCAAATCAAAATCTCAGCTCAATTATTTATATTGGTTATATTAATATAACCAAATATTTAGTTAAGTACTATACTATAAAAAGTATGAGAAATATTACCTAAATTTGAGCTTTAAAAATCTGGTCGGTGACTGACTTTTAACTTCTGGTCCCTGGTAAAATGTAGTATATTGTGGCAGATCACATACCCACTTTAACAAACAAAAGTAAGACATCAGAGATCTAAGGCAGTAAAAAGAAGTGACCTGAAATTCTTTGCTGTAACAAATTGGAAATTTCAGGAGTCCTAAATGTATACCTAACCTACAATATGTTTGCTGCATTTTGGTACTTCTGAGAAGTGCAGGAAACTTCTACAGGATAGAATAAAACTTCCTGTAGTCTTATGGTAGATAAGTGACTAAGTTCTACTAGAGGCGATGGCTACCAAATCTGTAAACAGTGTGGGATGGAAGGCGAAAGAGCAAAGTTCCAAAGAGTAGACTGAATCTCCCAACCTTTCAAGGTTAATGAAGTAGAGACCCAGCAGATTCTCAATAACAAGTACAGAAAGGATAAGTTTCAGGAATAAGGAAGAACCAAAGGCAGAACACCTTTCACTAAAACTGCAGTCAAAACTGACTCAGCTGAGGACTGAGGTGATTAGCACCTCATCTATATGGCAAAAAAAAGAGGGGGGGAATCCATTTCTAGAAGAAGTATCATTAGAACTTCCACAGTTTCTTATATATAATGACTGGCATGAGATAAAAAAAATTACTAGACACATGTAAAGAGCCACAAATACACCTGATAATCAACATTTAAAAAAAAAAAACCCACAGATGGCAAAGAAATCAGAAGCAAAATGGGCAGAATAAAGAGATGAAAATTCCAATAGAAAACCAAATGGAATTTATAAAACTGTAAAATTATTATCTATTATTTATTTTAGGAAAATACTCAAAATGAAGCACAGAGAAAAAAGAATGAGGAAAAAACAAAATACAGCATAAGAGATATGGGAAAAGTTTTTTTTAAAAAAAAGTCTAACATATACAACATATAAGTAATCAAAATCTCAGAAGGAGAGGAAAAATAGAATGGATCAAAAATAATATTTGAAGAGATATAACCAATAATTTCCCAAGGATGATAAAAAATACCTACTCATATTTTCAAGAATCTCAGCAAGCCACACAAAGGAAATGTTAATACAACAAAAAACATACTTTGGTACATCAAAGTCAACCTGCTAACAAAACAAAGAGAAAAAGTTTAAAGTAGGGCAAGAGTGATGGTGGTAGGAAACTACTGATGGCTGACACTGCAACATAAGCCTTGGAAACCAGAAAACATCAGAATGGCATTTTTAAAGTACTGGGGAAAAACACCGGCTAACCTAGAATTTTATAGTCAACAAGAAATTGTTTTAAAAAATGAAAATGAAATGAGAACATTTATAGACAAAAACTGAGAAAATCTATTGCTATTCAACCTGTACTAGAAAAGGTAAATATATGAGTGACTATTTTTTAAAAATTGACTGGTTGTACAAATCTATGACATAGATAGAGGTAAGATATATGGCAATAATAACACAGAGGACAGGAGAAAGGTAGAGTTAAAGTACTCTTATTATATTACAGGTTCTTATTATATAATAGGTTCTTATTATACATCGTTTACGAAGTAACAGATATACTAACCTGAGGTAGACTATAGTAAAGGATATACACATTACATGTAAATGGATTAAAATTCCCATTAAATAAGAGAGATCCATAGACTGAATTTAAAAATAAAAAATCCTACTATAATCTGCTTACAGGAGATACATTTTAAATATAAGGACACTAAAAGTTGAAAGAAATGGTAAAGGATATACTATATAAACACCAAGCAAAAGAAAGCTGATACAGCTATATTAATATAAGAAAAAAGTAGACTTTAAGGCAAGAAGTATTACTATAGATAAAAAGGTAAATTTTTAGTTATTAGTGTTAATTCAATATAAAGATATAAAATCCTAAATTTGTACATACCTAACAACACTGCCCCAAGATGGATAAAAAAAAAAGTTGACAGACATAAAAGGGGAAGGGAAAAAGAATCATGATTGTAGTTGTCAATATTAAAGGACTTCTCAGTATCTCATAGAATAAGCTAACAA
This sequence comes from Lepilemur ruficaudatus, assembly GCA_963574885.1. Classification (NCBI taxonomy): domain Eukaryota; kingdom Metazoa; phylum Chordata; class Mammalia; order Primates; family Lepilemuridae; genus Lepilemur; species Lepilemur ruficaudatus. Next base: position 25,110 of record CAUYRT010038998.1, read on the forward strand.
AAAATGAGTCAAGACACAAAATACTTGAAGAACATAATTAACTAGCTTGACAAAATTGACATATAGATCATGATACCCAACAAAAAATATATACTTCTGCTTGAGAGGACATGAATTTGTTAAAAAATAGAGTAGATGGGTCATAAAATAAGTATCAGAAACCTCTAAGTTCTATAATATAGAGCATGCTCTCTGACCATAATGAAATTAAACAAGCACTCAGTAATAAAAAAATAATTCAAAAAGCTCTAAATATTTAAAAATTAGGCAACATAAATCCAAATGGGCTGTAGGTCAAAGAAAAAATCACACTGGAATTTTGAAGTGAATAATAATGAAAATACAACACATTACAGCTTGTGGAATGGAAATAAGGCAGTGCTTAAATGACAATTTATAGCTTAAAATGCATATAACAAAAAATAGATTGAAAAATATATAATCAAACTTTTATCTTAAGAAAAGCTAGAAAACAAATTGCAAATTAAGCTGAAATAAAGTAGGAAAATAATAAACAAAATGGAAAGCAAATATACAACAAAGAAAAACATTAACAAAGCTAGACTGTGCTCACTGAAAAAATTAATAAAATTGATACACACCAGCAAGACTGAGAAAAAATTATAAATAACAGAAATAAAAAAGAAACATCACTACAAATCCAACATATTTTAAAAATATAAAAAAGGAGACTATATTATAAATACACTTGTCAATAAATTTGATAATTTAGATACAATAGACAAATTTCTTGAAAAATACAACTTAATCAAAATGAGCACAAAAAGATACAAAAATCTGCATTTTCCTTTATCTATTAAAGAAATTAAAAGAATAATTTAAAACATTTCAACAGAAACTCCAGTAATAGATTTTCACTAGTAAATTCTCCCAAATATTTTTAAAAGGAAATACTTCTCTTTCATAAATTCTTCCACAGAAGAGAAAAAAAGTAACACTTTCCAACTGATTTCATAAGGCCATCATTATCTTAATATCAAAATCTAAAAAACGTTACAAGAAAAGAAAATTACTGGCCAATATCCCTCATGAACACAGTCACAAAATTCTTAAGCAAATTTTAGCAAAATTTATCCAGTATATGTAAAAAGAATAAGACATCATAACTAAGAAGGATTTATTCTAGGAATGTGAGAATGGTTTAACATTTAAAAATAAATATAACTTTATCACATTAATAGGATAAAAATCATGATTTACTGCACCTATCTAATAAAAGCACAGAAAAAGCATGTGAAAATTCAAAACCTATTTGATTAAAATAAGAATTATTATTGGAAAACTAGGAATACAAAGGTTTAAGATAAAAAACCTTTTAGGTAGAAATTGACCTGATAAATTTTGATATAAAATTTATATGGAACTACAAAAGTCCTAGAATAGATGAGCAAATACTGAAGAACAAGAAAACCAAGGACTTATACAGCTGAGCATCAAGACTTATTATAAAGCTATAGTAATTAAGACCCATATAGTATTGTTTTAGATCCACAGAATAGAGTACAGAACTAGACAGACATATACACAGTCACTTGATTTATTATTAAATACAAGGGCACTCCTGAAATTCAATGTGGAAAAAACAGTCTTTTCAATAAAAGTACTGATGAAACTAAATATGAACATGCAAGTACATATGAATGATGCAAGGAGAAAAAGGTGACCCCTACTTCAATCATATACAAAAGTTAATTCAAAGTTGATCACAGATCCAATGTAAAAACCAAAACAATAAATCTTCTAAAATAAATCATGGGAGAATATCTTCACAACTTTAGTGCATCAGACTGGCCAAAATAAACATAAAAGTGGTGCTCCTATGAACCATACGGCAAAAGCAGCAGGTAACTTACAAAGGAAAACTCATCAGACTAACTGTAGACTTCTCAACAGAGACCTTACAAGCCAGAAGTGACTGGGGCCCCATTTTCAATCTTCTCAAAAAGCATAATGGCCAGCCTAGAATTCTGTACCCTGCAAAACTAAGTTTTGTATATGGGGGAAAAATAAAGTATTTCTCAGACAAGCAAACACTGAGGGAATTTGTCAAGACAAGACCTGCCCTGCAAGAAGTACTCAGAACTGCATTATACATGGATCAGCACAATAGACACCTACCACTGTAAAATCACCCACAAGCTAAAGGCCAAAGCCCACATACCACAATTGCTCAAAAGAGAAAACAAGGCAACACAGTTCTACTCAACAGGATGAACAGAAACCTGTTCCACTTATCAATTCTTTCAATAAATGTGAATGGCTTAAACTGCCCACTACAGAGACCTGGGCTGGCTGCCTGGATATATATACAAGCCAAGTATCTGCTGTCTCCAGGAAACACATCTAACCCACAAGGACTTATTCACACTCAAGGTGAAGGGATGGAAAACAATATTCCACACAATGAAAACCAAAAGAAAGCTGGGGTAGCAGTTCTCATATCAGATAACACAGTCTTCAAATCAACAAAGTAATGAAAGAAAAAGATGGACATTATATAATGGTAAAGGGAACAATTCAACAAAAAGACATAACAATTCTAAATATTTACACACCTAACACAGGTGCACCCAGATTCATAAAGCAAAGCCTACTTGATCTAAACAAAATCATAAACAGCAACACCATAACAGCTAGGGACTTCAGCACCCCTCTGACAGAACAAGACAGGTCCTCCAAAGAGAAAATAAACAAAGAAAAAATGGACTTAAACAGAACTCTAGAACAAATGGGCCTAACAGACATTTACAGAACATTCTACCGAAAAACTACTGAATATACTTTCTTCTCATCAGCTCATGGGACATTCTATGAGACTGACCACATTCTAGGCCACAAAACATGCCTCAACAAATTTAAAATAGAAATTATACCATGTGGTCTTCTCAGACCACAGTGGAACAAAATTAGAAATCAACTCATCTCTACACAAAGTCATGGAAACTAAACAATCTACTGATGAATGATAGGTCAAGGAGGAAATTAAGATGGAAATAAAAACATTCTTTGAACTAAATGATAAAGGGGACACAAGTTACCAAAATCTATGGGATATAGCTAAAGAAGTCCTGAGAGGAAAATTCATAGCCACAAATGCCTATATCCACAAGAGAGAAAAATAATAAATAAAAAAAACAAATAGAAATCTTGGAACAAAAGAATTCTGTGAATGAAACAATAACAAAATACAGAGCTTAAACAACAGACTAGACCAAACAGAAGGAAGGATCTCTGAACTTCAAGACAGGTCTTTTGGAATAACTCAAAAAGACAAAAAGAGAAAAGCATCAAAGTCACATGTAAGGGAATCCCCAGTAGACTAACAACAGATTTCTCTATGGAAATCTTATAGGCCAGGAGAGAATGCAATGATATATTCAAAGTATTAAAAGAAAAAAAAACCTGTCAGCCAATAATGCTATACCCAGCAAAGCTATCCTCAGACATGAAGGAGAAATAAAGTCTTTACCAGATAAGCAAATGATGAGGGAATTCATCACCATCAGACAAGCCTTAAAGAAATGCTTAAGAGAGTCATACATCTGGAAGTTAAAGAACAGTAAGTACTATCATGAAAACACAGGAAGGTATAAAGCTCACTGGTAGAACATATAAGAAATGAGAAAGAGAAAGGAATTAAACCATATCACTACAAAAAAAAAATCCACTAAGCCAAACAGATAAACAATAAGAGATGAAGAAAAGAAGAAAGGATATACAAAACAACAGAAATGATAGGAGTAAGTCCTCACTTATCAATAATAACTTTGAATGTAAATAGATTAAATTCTCCAATTAAAAGATATAGACTGGCTGAATGGATTAAAAAACAAGACACAACTATATGCTGCCTATAAGTAAAGACACATAGACTGAAAGTGTAGGGATGGAAAAAGACATTCCACACAAACAGAAACCAAAAGTGGGTAAGAATAGCTATTCTTACATCAGGTAGACTTTAATTCAAAAACTGTAAATAAGGTCATTATATAATGATAAAAAGATCAATTCAGCAAGCGGATATAATGATTGGAAATATGCATGCACTCAACAGCAAAGCACCCAGATATATAAAGCAAATATCATTAGATCTAAAGGGAGAGATAAGACTCCAATATAATAATAGTTGAGGACTTTCATACTCCAATCTCAGCATTGTACAGGTCATCTAGACAAAAAATCAAAAAAGAAACATTACATTTAAACTGCACTAGAGACCAAATAAAACTAACAAACACTTGCAGAACACATCATCCAACAACTGCAGCATACACATTCTTCTTAGCAGCACACGGAACAATCTACAGGATCAACCATATATTAGGCCATAAAACAAGTTGGAAAATTTTTAAAAATCCAAATCACTTTCAGTATCTTTTCTGACCACAATGGAATAAAACTAGAAATGAATAACAACAGAAACACTGGAAACTATACAAATACATGAATATTAAACAATATGCTTCTGAATGACCAATGGATCAATGAAGAAATTAAGGAAATTTAAAAATTCCTTAAAACAAATAAAAATAGAAACACAACACACCAAAATCTATGGGTTACAGCAAAAGCAGTACTAGGGAAAATTTTATAGTAATAAATGCCTACATCAAAAAGGTAGAAAGATAAACAATCTAACAATGCACCTCAAGTTACTAGAAAAGCAAGAACAAATCAAACATAAAATTAGTAGAAGGGAAGAAATAATAAAGATCAGAGTGGAAATAAATGAAATAGACACTAAAAAAAATACAAAAGATCAGCAAAAATTGATGTTTTGAAAAGATAAAATCAACAAAACATTTTCTTTTAGAATTCTTATAATTTCATGTCTTAGGTTTAAGTCTGTTATCCATCATGAATTAATATTTTTGTGAGTGGTGAGAGGTGCAGATCCTATTTAAGGCTTCTACATGTAGCTATGCAATTTTCCCAGCACCGTTTATTGAACAGGAATTCTTTTCCTCAGTGTATGTTTTTGTCTGCTTTGTCCAAGATCAAATGGCAATATGAGGATGGTTTTATACGTGGGTTCTTTGTTCTGATCCATAGGATTATGACTCTTCTAGATATCAGCCGAGGCAAAGAATTTGTGAAGAAGGAGACCCCCAAAGGCAATCACAGCAACAACAGAAATTAACAAATGGGACTTGATTAAACTAAAAAGCTTCCGTAAAGCCAAGGGAACAATCAATATAGTGAATAGATAATCTACAGAATGGGAGAAAATATTTTCATGTTACACATCCAATGAAGGGCTAATAACCAGAATCTATAAATAATTCCAATAAATCATCAAGAAAAAGTCAAACAACTTTATCAAAAAGTGGGCAAAAGACATGAACAGAAACTTTTCAAAAGAAGATAGACAAATGGCTAATACACATATGAAAAAATGCTCAAAGTCTCTAATCATCATGCAAATGCAAATCAAAACCACAATGAGATATCATCTAAGCCCAGTGAGAATGGCTTTTATCAAAAAGTCCCAAAACAACAGATGCTTGTGTGGATGTGGAAAGAAGGGAACACTTATACACTGTTGGTGGGACTGCAAACTAGTATAACCTCTATGGAAAACAGTATGAAGATACTTCAAAGAACTAAAAGTAGACCTACCATTTGATCCAGCAATCCCACTATTGGGTATTTACCCAAGGGGAAAAAAAGTAATTTTACTTGTACTTGAACGTTCATTTGCAGCACAATTCACAATCACAGAGATGTGGAATCAACCCAAGTGCCCATCAATACATGAATGGATTAATAAAATATGGTATATGTTTGCTATGGAATACTACACAGCCATAAAAAATGGTGAACTAATACCTTTTATAACAACCTGGATAGAACCAAAGACCATTCTTCTAAGTGAAGTATTGCAAGAATAGAAAAACAAACACCTCATGTACTTACTATTAAATTGGAACCAATCAATAAACACCCATGTGCACAAATGGTAGTAAAACTCAATGGAAATCAAGTAGGTGGGAGGGTGGAGGAGGGGATGGGTAAATTTGCACCTAACGGGTACAGTACATGCTATTTTGGTGATGGGTACGCTTCCAATTTTGACTCAAACTGCACAAAAGCAAAACATAATCAAAACATCTGTACACCCATAATATTCCAAAATTTAAAAAAAGTATTTGAAAAACAATCAACAAATCTTTAGCTAGATCAATAAAAAACAAAGAGAAGACTCAAATACATAAAATCAGAAACAAAAAAAGGAGACATTACAACTGATACCACAGAAATACAAAGGATCATTAGAGACATGCCAACAAATTGGAAAACCTAGAGGAAATGGATAAATTCCTTGACACATACAGCCTGCCAAGATTGAACCTGGAAGAAACAGAAAACCTGAACAAACCAATAATGAATAACAAAATTAAAGCAATAATAAAAAGTCCCCCAACAAAGAAAAGTCAAGGACTAGATGGCTTTAACTGGTGAAGTCTAACAAAAGTAGATGAATTAACACCAATTCTTTCCAAACTATTTTAATTTAAGTGAAAAGAATTCTTTCAAACACATTCTCTGAGCCCAACATTACACTGATACCAAAACCAGACAAGGACACAACTGAAAAATAAAACTATAGGCCAATATTCCTAATGGACATATATGTAAAATTTCTCAAAAAAATACTAGCAAACAGAATGCAACACCATATCAATAAGATTATAATCTGTGATCAAGTCAGATTTATCCCAGAGATGCAATGATGGCTCAAATATGCAAATCAACAAACATCACACCAATAGACTGAAAAACAAATACCAGACGAACATCTCAACAGATGAAGAAAAAATATCTAATAAAAGTCAACATCCCTTCATGATAAAAACATTCAACAAATCAAATATAGAAGAAACATATCTCAACACAATAAAGGTCATATATGACAAACCCACAGCTAACATCATACTCAATGGAAAAAAGTTGAAAGCTTTTCCTCCAAGAACTAGAGTGAGACAAGGATGCCCACTTTCACCACTCTTATTCAACTTGATACTGGAAGACCTAACCAAAGCAATTACACAAGAGAAAAAAATAAAGGATATCAAAATTGGAAAGGAGAAAGTCAAATTGTTCCTATTTGCAGACCACATGATCTTATACACAGAAAAACTTCAAGATTCCACCAAAAAAATTCTTAGATTTGATAAGTGAATTCAGTAAAGTTGCAATGTTCAAAATGATCATATAATAATGAGCTACATTTCTATATACCAATAACAAACAGCTGAAAAAGAAATCAAGAAAGCAATCTGATTTATAATAGCTACCAAAAAAATAAGATACCTTGAAATAAATTTAACCAAGGGGGTGAAATATCTCTACACTGAAACACTGATGAAAAAAATTGAAAAGGATATTAAAAAATAGGAAGATATCCCATCATCATGAATTGGAAGAATCAATATTTTTAAAATGATGATACTACCCAAAGCAATCTACAGATTCAATGCAATATCAATGACATTCTTTACAGAAATAGAGAAAACAATCCTAAAATGTTAAGGAACTACAAAAAGACCTCAAATAGACAAAGTAATCCCGAGCCAAAAGAATGAAGCTGGAGGCATCACACTACCATCAAAATACATTACAAAGCTACAGTAACCAAATTAGCATGGTACTGGCACAAAAACAGACACATAAGCCAATGGAACAGAATATGGAACCCAGAAATAAATCCACACGCTTATAGCCAACTTATTTTCAACAAGCTCCCAAGAGCACACATTGGGAAAGAACAGTCTCTTTAATAAATATTGGTGGAGAAACTAGATATCCATATGCAGAAGAATGAAACTAGTTCCCTATCTTTCATCATATATAAAAGTCAATTCAATATGGATTGCAGATTTAAATGTAAAGCCTGAAAGTATGAAACTACTAAAAGAAAACATTGGGGAGTTGCTGCATGATGTTGTTCTGGGCAAAGATTTTTTGTGAATGACCTCAAAAACACAGGCAACCAAGGCACAAACAGACAAATAGGATTACATTAAAATAAAAAGCTCTGTGCAGCAAAGAAAACAATCAAAAAAAATGAAGAGAAGGGGAGAAAGTATTTGCAGACTATCCATCTGACAAGGGATTAATAACTAGAATATGTAAGAAACTCAAACTCAATAGTGAAAAAACAATCCATATAAAAAATAGACAAAAGACCTGATAGCCATTTCTCAAAATAAGACATAAAAATGGTCAACTATATGAAAAAATGCTCAACATCACTAATCATAACAGAAATGCAAATCAAAACTACAATAAATTATCATCTCACCCCAGTTAGAATGGCTGCTATCAACAAAAAGACAGAAAAAAAAAAAACAGAGGATGGCAAGGATGTGGTAAAAAGAGAACTCTTAAACACTGCTGGTAAGAATGTAAATAAGATAGCCATATGGGACATTGATGGAGGTTCCTCAAAAACTAAGAATAAAACTGCCATATGATCCAACAATCTCACTACTGGGTATATATCCAAAGTAAAGGAAATCGGTATGTCAAACAGATATCTTCACTCCCATGTTTACCGCAGCACAATTCATAATAGCAAGGATATGAAATCAACCTAACTGACCATCAGTGAAAGAATGGATTTTAAAATGTGGTATATATACACAATAAAATACTATTCAGCTATCAAAAAAAAGAATGAAATCCTGTCATTCACGGCAACATGGATAAGCCTGAAGGATACTATGTTAAGTGATATAAGCCAGGCACAGAAAGATAAATATCACTTGCTCTCACTAATATGTAGAAGCCAAAAAAAGTTGATTTCATAGAAATAGAATGGGGTTAGTATAGACTGGAAAGGGTTGGGGGGGGGACAGAAAGATGTTGGTTAATAGATACAAAATTACAGCTAGAGAGAAGGAATAAATTGTAGTGTTCTATAGCACTGCAGGGTGACTATAGTTTATTGTATATTTTCAAACAGCTATAAGAGAGATTCCTGAATGTTCCTAACCCAAAGAAATGATAAATGTTTGAGGTGATGGATATGCTTATTACCCTGATTTAATCATTACATAATGCATAAATAAATGGAAATATCACACTGTACTCCACAAATATGTACAATTAGTGTATCAATTAAAAATAATTTTAAAAATCAATGGCATCCATGAATCTACACTTTTAAAAGGTTGAATTGCATCTCCAAAAAAGATATATTGAAGTATTAACCTCTGGTACCTGTGAATGTGACCTTATTTGGAAATAGGGTCTGTACATATGTAATCAAGTTAAGACAAGGTCATCAGGGTGAGCCCTAATTCAATAACTAAGGTTCATATAAGACAAGGGAAATTTGGGCACAGAAATTCCCAGAGGGAGAATTCTATTTGAAGACAGAACCAGAGATAGGAAAAATATGTCTATAAGCCAAGGAACACCAAGGCAAGGATTGCCAGCCTTCACCAAAAGCTAGGAGGGAGGCATACAACAGTTTCTCCCCCAAAACTCTTGAAGGAACCAACCCTGCCCATGCCTTGATTTCAGACTTCCAACCGCCAGAACTGTGAGACATTAAATCTCTATTATTTAAGACACCTAATTTGTAGTACTTTGTTACAGCATTCCTAGGAAACTAATATAATACTGATAAATAAATGATTAAATAAATAAATGAGAAGAAGACACAAATCTCCAATTCAGAAGTACTCCAAATAATTTATGCAGACACTTCCCCCTTAAGTAGGTAGAGCATAACTCCTCACTCCATAAGTGTCAGCTGCTCATGGTTACTTCCTTCCAAAGAATACAGTATGGAAAGTGGGAGAAAAAGTAACTTTACAGTGGAAAACCTTGACAAAGGTCAATATAAACAGTGATAAGTCATGTAGAGAACATGTACCCTTGAAATGATGTGATGAAGATGGCACTTTACTTCCATGGTTTTCCTCTCAAAAAATCAAAACCACAATTTAATCATGAGAAAAACATCACACAAATCCCAACTAAAGGACATTTTACAAAATACCTGACCAGTACTCCTCAAAACTGCCAAGGTCATTAAAAACAAGGACTAGAAAACTATCAGAGCTAAAAGCAGCCTAAGGACTTAGGAACAACAAATGGTACGTAGTGGTATCCTGGATGGGATACTGATACAGAAAAGGGACAGTAGGTAAAAACTAAAGAAATCTGAATCAAGCATGAATATTGGTTAATAATAATGTATCAAATTTGGTTCATTAATTGTAACAAACATACCATACTAATGAAAACTGTAAATAATAGGGGGAATCTGCAAACTCTTTGTACTATCTTTGTAATTTTTCTCTTTTTTTATTTTTATAGTTTTAGAGGGTACAAGAGCAGTTTTGTTACATGGATATATTGCATAGCTGTGAAGCCTGGGTTTTTAGTATGCCCATGACCCAAAGAGTGTACATTGTACCCAATTGGTAATTTTTCATCCCTCACCCTCTTCCTACCCTCCCACCTTTTGGAATCTCCAGTGTCTGTTATTCCACTCTGTATGTTCATGTGTAGCCGTTGTTTTGCTCCCGCTTGTAAATGAGAACATGTGGCATTTGGTTTTCTGTTCCTGAGTTACTTCACTTAGGAAAATGGTGTCCAGTTTTATCCAAATTGCTACAAAAGACATGATTTCATTCATTTTTATGTCTGAGTAGCAGTCCATGGTATATATACACCACATTATTTTTATCCAATCATTGGTTGATGGACATTTATTTCGATTCCATATCTTTGCTATTGTGATTAGTGCTACAATAAACATCCAAGTGCAGATATCTTTTTGATACAATGATTTCTTTTCCTTTAGGTAAATACCTAGGAGTTGGATTACTAGATCGAATAGTAGATGTATTTTTAGTTCTTTGAGAAATCTCTATACTGTTTTCAACAGAGGTTGTACTAATTCGCATTCACACCAACAGTGTATAAGCATTCCCTTGTCTCCACATCCTCGCCAAAATCTATTGTTTTTTGACTTTTTAATAATGGCCATTCTGACAGGAGTAAGATGGCATATTGTTGTGGTTTTAATTTGCGTTTCTCTGATGATTAGTGATGCTGAGCATTTTTTTCATATGTATGTTGGCTATTTGCATGTCTTCC
>CAUYRT010039000.1:0-64640 GCA_963574885.1 Lepilemur ruficaudatus
GAAATAAAAAAGGACTGACCAATCAGCAGCAGGATATGCATATGAGGTCACTGGCAGTAAAGCGAACCTCACCATTCCTGGGAAACAGAAACTTAACTTCAGCTATGAGGGGGGGAGGGTAAGGCTCAGGCAAATCAAAACCATGGCCAGCTTGGCTCCGGACAATGGGCTTTAGACGTGAAATTTTCTCTATGCTTTTTGATCTTGAAGCTTCTGTTATCCTTTGACCATATTTCCATTCCAATACATTTCTCATTCCTCCTCTTTTATCTCATGGCTTTGTTTCCTACTAAAGGCATCTTTTTTTCTCAGATTTATCTATAAATAGTGTTCAATAAACATTGACTAACTCTATGGTCACTACATCCCTTTTGCTTTTCTTCCATGTTTCTTTGTTTCAATAAATCAAGACTGAACAGATTGGGAAATAAAAATGCTCATATAGTTATCTTGGTTGCACATGTTTTGTCTAAAAGTGGTAAGAAAATCTGTCTCTGACCAACAATTTGGACTATTCATAAACTAGCAAAGTTTCTTGAAGAATAAGTTAATAGGTTGTTCCATCCTCTGCCAAAGGCAGATTGTGAGCTCATAGTGGACAATGACCATGTCTGATTCATCCTTATATTTCATTCCAGTACCTAAGGTAGAACCTCCTCATACATTGTAGATACCCTGGAAACTGGAAAAGTGAATACGTTGATTAATTTATCCTGGTCTGGGACATAATGATGGAATGCCAAACTGTTTCTCCTTAACTAATAATAAGCTAGATTTACTCCACCATATTCCTCTTAACAAAGGGAAAGTTGCATGCCTTCTCCCTAAAATATTTCCTTGTCATAGCCTAATCAGTGAGGATTTCTGACATTTCCACATGATTCCTAGCATTGTGCAGTGAAATGAAATTGTCATTAACTTAGAGCTGATATCCTGAATGCTAGATCAGAAAATGGAGACATATCTCTCCAAACCAGACCAATCAGGTCTATCTTTGGCAATATAAACATTAAACTTGGAAAGTATTTGACAACAGCTAAAGAATGAAAATTAGGCTGAACATCCTAGCATGTATTTTGTTTCTGTTGAAGCAGTTACTAATTTTAAACAATGAAGACCCTAGGATATCTAAGCATAATGTTGAATTTAAAACCACCACATAACAGACTGCACTGCCAACTATTGCAATGGGAATTTATTTAATTTTTTTCCTCAGAAAGCTTTTATTTACATAGGATATCTTCCAATCATGTGTGATTATTTAGATAGGATTTGTAGGAATACACACAGCTATTGTTCAATCAATGAAGTTCCTGGTTTTATTTTTCTTGTGAATTGTTGATGACAGCATTCAGAAATGTTAGGGTTAGGTTTCTCCAATTGTGAAATTGCTCAGAATTTCAAATTTCTCTAATTTAGTGAATTGAAGGAAGAAAATGCATGTTTTTATTCCCAGTGGACTTCAGTGTGAATCTTAAACCAGGTTTAGTTTAGAATTCTTAAATGTCATTTCATTGGCTGCATTTTAGCCTTAAGTAAAATGGTTGTATGTAGCCCTACAAACATTTCCTATTAATTAAATAGCAACTCATAAGAAGACTAGAGTTATGGTGCTATTTATTTATAATTAATAATAGTATGCAATACTCAATAATTGTTCCACTTTATAAACTTTTCTTCCTGTTTTTAAGGTAGCCTACATTGTCAATGTGGTAAATGTTGAATTGTTTATCTGATAGTACTGAGGGGTCATAAAATAATATAATAATGGTGCCTCATCATATCTAACTTGCAACCAGTATACTGCATTTAGATGGGCACAATACCAGTTGTGGTCTGGGTGAATGTCACCCTCATCTCCTCCCTGGCAGAACACAGAACACAGTGGGAAAGGTGCCCGGGGCTGTGCAAAGGGAAAATATTTTAACCAATGAGCTATGTCAGGGTAGTTTTATTATGAACATGCAATTAGCAGTGAGGAGCTCATACATTTTGGGATGTACTTATCAGGTGAGCTTAAGCTATAGCACTTTTACTAAACATAATATTTATTACAAAAAATAATGTAGCTTTTGAGGAAATGACCACCTATCAGCTCTCCAAAGATTGGTGTTGAGACCACTTTAGGAAACTGAGCACCTTTCACCCTTTCACTATCCACAAGTTTTGTTCTTGTATCTGATTAAACCAAAGCCAGGATGCTCTCTTTCCATATCTGAACATGTCTGAGTAAGAAAATGTCCTTATTAATATTCATGTAGGACTATGGGAAAGGGTGAAGGAAATGAGAAAAAGAGGATGGAAATGACCCATGGTTTTCCAGCCCCAAGGTCTCCTGAGCCTGAGGTAAGAGCAGAGGGGAGGGAGTCACAGCAGAACAGTGGATTAAGAAGGCTGGGGTGGACTGCTGATAGGCAGGAAATGATGCAGCCTGGCTGGTTCCCAACAGGGAAACAAAAACGGGAGAAAACTGATGCTTAGTACTGATGCTGGAAAGACAGGCAGAAAGCAAAGCAGCTGCAAAGAGAGAAAGAAACAGACCTCCCCCTCCCCAGTAGGAAATTGCAGGCGTATTTCATTTTAGCCTTGGTTCCTAAAACGTCTGTTATCATTCCCATCAGCTTGTAGACGGTTCGGAAGGTCATCATTCGGAAGAGACGCAGGGGAGTATTTGATTCTCAGACAGTAAACTGAGTCTACTATGGGGCTCGAGGTGGACATGGAAACAAATATAGATCAGCTACTTGGGTTTTAACAAGGAAAGAAAAGCACATGAGGTAGCTCTAAAAATCAATTATTTTGAAAGGATTTTAAAATTTCCTGCGTAAGTAGATATATTGATTTATTTACTTTTTACTTCTACCAATTATTAAAATGGAAACTGAATTATAATACTGTGTCCAATTTTGCCACATTCAGGCAAAACTAGATTCGATTACAGCACAACTAGTGATGATATTTTGTTGTATTTACATATGAAAAAATCTCCATGGCACAAGGCCAGGCAGAGTTAACTTCTGCTGTTAAACGTCAGGATCATGTTAACTTTGGGGGAAAAGTAGTGGTGAGGAAGCAGGTGAGTGATTCTGGGATGGAGAATGTTCTGCTCAACCCAGGTGCTGCGTTACATGGGTAGGTTCAGCTTGCGACAGTTTATCTAGTTCTACATTTAACATGTGTGTGTATTTTCTGTATGTTATATTTTAATAAAATGTTTTTAAGCAAACACGCAACTCTAGGGAGGAAAAGCTTGGCAATTAGTGAATTGGGAAAATGATTTAAAAATGTTTAAAATATATTAATAATAACATGGGATCCAGAAGTTATTAAAATAAAAACCTCTTGAAGAAGATGGTATTTATTTCTAGATTTCAGCTGCACTAGGGAAACAACGTCATGCAAACACATTTTTTGCTTTTTTTTAGAAATGAATTATGGTTCCCAAGTCAATCCAAAATTGGCTTAATACATCCTATATTGTTTTAATAAAGGTTATTTTTGATAGGCTTTTGAAAAATCATTTTGGTTGTATAAACTCAGCTCAGTTAAAACTGTGGAACTGGTTTATCACTTCGATAAACTAGTAGCTCTTCATTAGCTTAGAAGTTTCAAAATGCTGCCCCATAATGGAATTTAGACTAATTGCTGATCAGTAGGCTTTGATGTACAAAAGTTTTTATTTAACCAATTGTTATCTATCCTCCTTCATAATAAAAGGTATTGAGGGTTTGTTTCTTCTTTTTAAATAAATTGACGTCAGGAGATAATGTAAGGTGATGCCTAAGTGTGTGTGTATTTGGGGTAGGAACGAAGGCTGTCTTCCTCTTCCTTCCCCATGCTTGCCTTTTGTTTACTCCATGCATTGACCTTGTACATGAAGACTGCACACCCATAAGAATTTGCAGTTGAGCAAGATTTATGCTAGAAGAGTAATGACAGTTCTCCCTTATAGTAGCAGATTTCAATGGATGGGGAAAGATGGATCAGGTGGAGTCCTGACCTCCATTCTCTTAACTGAAATATATTGGTGTGCATTTTCCCCTTCATTAAAATAATCCTAGATGGAGGAGAGAATGACAGGGGTCTAGGTGGGTGACCCTTCTCTGTTATTCATCTCAGAAGGGACAATACCTAATGCTATGCTATGAGAAAAAGGAGTGGATAACGCAATATGTTGAACTACCTTCCAGTGAAATCCTGAAAGCAAGAAGGAGAACATGGAATTATTTAGAATAAATATTCAAAATGTCATTTTGGTCATGAAAAATTACTATTATAAGTCTAAAACTTGTTTTACATTTTACCAATTCTCAATGCTCAATTAAATCTCAACATTTATTTAATAATAACCAGTTCCAAAATCTTGCTCAAATTTTCCCTGGGCACAGAGAACAAATTGGAGCCAAAGCAACCAATATTTTGAATTATTTAAACTTTATTGAAGATGGTTCCATTAACTTCTTAAATCCACATCATGTAATATAAAACAAACTTGCATCTTGAATCACCTTCCAAAAATGAGATATAAAGTCAATGATGCCAGTAATCTGAACAAGATTGTGTAAGAGTTTCCTGCTTGGTTATTATGATTCACTGTTGTGGTAGAATTGTGTCTGTTTTAAATAATCCTGTTGATAACAAAAAGTAGATTGCTTGTTTTTAGGGGAGGGGAAATAACTATATTGAAGTTTTACTTCAGATTTGACAATTACCTTGCCAATATTAATAGCTAACAGTGAATAACAACTCAGGGTTGGAAAGGATAATGAATCTAATTAACATGAACAGGCTGATCCACATGTCCAGATTCCTGTAGACAAAAAACCACATGAAGCAGGGATTGCCCAGCATGTCAGTTTGCAGTTGGCCCTAAGAAACATGTACTCTTCCATAATTTTCATTGTCAATTTAATGACAGGTTTAGAAATTCACAGCAGACTAGAGTGGAGAAAACTGAAAACATGGTGCTTTCTGATTAGGATTTCAGAGTGCGAACCTGTAAGTCATAATTCAACTAGCCACAAAGTTACGAAGCTTATTGTTTCTGTTTAGGTTGTTTAACAACAACAAAACCACCTAACTTAATGTTATGTTACATCTTGGCCACAGAGGGTAAAGGGAGATCAAGAATGTGAGCAAATGTTAATTTTAAAGGTTAATTCTAAAGTTGACACATCACCAAAGAGGCATGGTGTTTCATTAAAGACTTGGTTTCTAGAAAAGCCAATAGAATGTAAGCTTCAGAAAGGTAGGGTCTTTGGTGCATAGCTTATCCCAACACCTGAGACAGTGGCTAGCCCACAGTAAGTTTTGGGTAAGTGTCTGGAACCAAGAAATGACTGAATTTAATATAACAGTTACTTTTGTAAGCACAGCCTAATGGAGTGTCTTATATTAAGACTTTTTTTTTTAAGTATCATTGGGTGAGTCAAGGAAACTTAAGCTAAGTGTTCTACTGAAAAGTAAGTTGCAAGTTCGCTAGCTGATAGATTGGGGAAGGTCCAGGAAAATGGAAGGCATAGAGGCGTGGAAATGGACTGTGCAGGCAGTTTACATTTTGAAGCATAAAGAGCTTGTTGGAAGTGGATGGGGAGAGGCAAAAGAGTGAGGGTAGAGGAGGCTGGGTGGTCAGATAGGGGCCAACTGATGAAAAAAATAGAAAAAACAAGCAATGTCACATTCTTCTACTACCATATCTATCCCATTCCTTCCCCACTCCCCCACTTACATCTGTGCCCATAAATTCTTGGTTTCATTCTGCCCATGGACAGGAGAACAGACTGTCCATTCTCCTGCCACGGGCATCCTTTCCACCTGTAGCCTAAATCTCATTACTGTGCAGCTGTGTAAGGATATGCTTCAGGAATTCTCCCCTCTCTCCTGCATCATAATTCTTAGTCTCTCCACCAGCTGGACTCATTCCCAGCAGCCCAAAAGCATGGTGCAATATCTTCTGTCTTACAAAAATGCTGTTTTTTACCATTTCTCAACATTCTAGCCATTGCCCCATTAGTCTTCTCTGCTTTATAGCAAATGTCCTCAAAGTAATGTTGACAAGAGGACCGACTGCCTCCAAGTCCTCTTCTTTAATTCTCTCACGAACCCATTCTACTGTTTGAGTGCAACTGAACCAAATGAGATCTTATCACCCCACCAATGATCTCCACAGTTTTCAATTCAGAATTTATCCCAGTCCTTATCTGACCAGTCTGCAGCATGACACTATTGTAATTTTTTTGAAATACTGATTTTGGGGACACCACTTCTTCTTGGTTTTCCTCCTGTCTCACCTGCTGAAATCTTAAGGTGCATCAGAGCTTGGCCCTCAGACCATGTGTTCATCTATACACACTTTCTAGGTGACTTTATGTAGTTTTATGGCTGGATCTCAAATTTATGATTTTAGTCCAAACTTCTAGTAGTCATGGCAGACTTTATATAAACTTGTATATTCTACTTCCAACCCCTCATCTCCACTTGCATGTTTTTTTACATATTTGTTCATTGTCTGTTTTCTCTTCACGAATGTAAGCTTCATGAAGACAGAGATTTTATTTTGCTCATTGCTATTCCCAACGTTTGGAAGAGCCTAGTACAGAGTAAGCTCTCAATTTTGTTGATTTTACTGCTTGGTCCAGTGAAATATATGCACACCTTATGGCACAGTATGTATCCCAAAGAACCCATGTACGTTAGGATGTTAATTTCAATATTATTATGGAGGCAGGAAGTTGAAGGCAGCTTAGATATATGTTATTGAGAAAATGGGTGGATAAAATATAGTAGATGCTGATTATAGATATTATACAATAGCTAAGAGCATTGGCTGAGATGTTCCCATAGCTACAAAGGCAGATCTTAAAAATAGTTCTGAGCAAAAATAATGTAAATTCATGAATACATAAATATTCTATATGTATACAATGATTCCATTTATGTAAATTAAAAAACATGTGCATGATACACTTTGTAAGTACTGTTCATTTCATCAGAAGGGCATACATTATACATATCAGAATGATTTCTCATGAGAAGTGAGAAAGGAGAGTTACATGGTAAAAATGTAGAGATAAATGCATGAATGAATAAATGAACAAGAGAGAAGTTGTGCATGGCCCAATGGTGCTTTGAGCTGAAGAATATGACTATCTCAACACTCTGCAGCTGAAGCACAACACAAGGAAAAAATGCTGAGTAAACAAAAGTGGTGACATTGAGTTTATAAGTGATGGATAAAGAATTGTCATAATAAAAAGTGTCCCACCCAGAAGGGAAAGAACACAATTTATTTTGTCCTTGAGTATCTCTACACAAAACTCAACATCTTGAGAGACAGACTTCCATGAATCAAATTTTGTTCACCTGCATTCTTCTTAACTTGAACCAGGTTTTAAGAGGAAAAAACTGGAGAAGCAAGTCTCAAGGGAAAGTAGGGCAGGCTCAAGATATATCTGCTCACAGACTGAGGAAGACAGCTTCACATAGTAAAACCAGGGTGCAGTTAGGAAGGTGGAATGAAGCCACATACTTGAAAAATAAAGCATTAAAGACCATATGATATCAAAAGTTCCTTATAGATAACAATTAACAATGATCCTAAATGGTTGTTGAATCTTTCCTGGAAAATTTGATATTATTTGCTCTTGGAAAAAAATTTATACTCAAAGGCTCTAGTTTTCAGCTATAAATTGAATTGAGAGCTGACCTAAATAACCTAAAGTGATGCCAATGATAATTTATATTTAGATAATGATGACCAAGGGCGTGGAAATCAGTGCATAATTGAAACAGTTGCCAATAGCATTAACAAAAAAAAGCCAAGAAAACACACACACACACACACACACACACACACACGCAAAATTGCACTAGGTTAATAGAATAGCTGAATTTGTAATTATGTGAGGTCTTAAGCTAATATTTTATACTAGGCATGTATTATCATTTTATGGGAGGCACAAATCTTCCAGAACATAGTTTTTTTCTTGTATAATAGGCACAATTTTCTGAATTTTAATTGAATGATAATAACATTGAAGTTTAAAAACAAAATTCTTTATTTTGGATTTAGGTTTTTGCTTTGCTTGTCTTGTTTTTCCATCTTTAAACTTTTGATTTTCATTATTTTATTTATTTATTGACACTTGTCTTAAGGAATTTGGGAAGAGTAAAGAGAAGAAAGGAAGGGAGATGAAATCTGTCCTTTAAACACCTGTAATGATATTTTAGAGGAGGTAGAATCTAAGATCTAAGAAGAATTCATTCTTTCATTTATTTATCAAATACTTTCTAAGCACCTATTCTGTGCTAAGTATTGAATTATACATACTAGATTATACAAGAAGGTAAGGCTTTAAAAAATCTATTTTAGACACTATCTATAAGAGTGTGTGTATATTCACTAACATAGATAATCAACAACTGTATGCATTCTAACTCAGTTCCTGCTTACTCAGTTGGGAAAAAAAATCCCACAATATCCTTACTGTCTGGATATAGAAGTTTCAACAGACTTTTTCCTCTTCTGATTTTCATTCTTCAATTTTTTGAAATAAGAATTTTTCAGAGCCCTGTTTCCAATCACGAAGTGCCACCATTCTCTGCAGTCTCTTTGGCAAAGCAAATCAAAGAAGTATCAGCCATTCCAGACTTTAGCCTGAGCAGATTGTGTGAATCTTCCAGCTGATTGTCAGAATGGAATGCAGATTGCCTGCCCATGGAACACTGGGATGCCACTCAATGACAGAACAATGCCCTTGCACTTTGAAATCTGGGGACTTGGAACTCCATCAGAGTACAACCAAACAGACTCTCAGACAGAGACACAACAAATCACTTCCTGGTCCTCCACTCCCTTTGTTTACTTGCCTCTGAGACAGTCCATTCCTTTGTGTGGGAATCTTTGATTTTTAAGACCAAGCATCCATTCCTATGATGCTCCACCCTTGCCAAGTTAAGATTAAATGTCTTCAGACAGAGACAGTTATTTTGTAATTTTAACATTTTAGATAAAGTTGATGTCTGTTTTAGGACTTTTTTGTGGTAAGGTTAATATCAGTTAGCTTGCTCATATTTTTTTACTTAGTGATTGGTTGGTTTGTTTTGAGCTCAGGGAAGGCACATTTCCATGTGGTGCTGTATTCACCCTTTCATCTTTCCAACCTGGGAATCTGTGTGCCTCATTGAAGGTAGAGCTGAGTTGGCTAGGCCCCTCACTTAAAAATAGCTGCATGGTGGGCACAGATTACTATGGGAACAATTTTGGACATTTCACATTCCTCCCCAGGGGATGCCATAAAGTCAGGGCCGTGAAGCTTGCCAGGAACAGCTAATGAGCATCCACATTCCAGCCCAGAGGTACTGTTCTTAGCATTGTTTGGCTTGATCATTGTTTCCCTCACTCGTTGTCATAAAATGTTCCAAAGCTATTCTAAGCATACTCTATGTTCACAATGCTGCCCATGAGCCTTAGGTGAAAGGCAGTGGTGATAGAAACACAATTATTATTATTAATAGTTTGTTCCTTTACTTACTTGATAAGCCTGTAAATTTTGGTTATTTTTAGGAATTATTTTTATATTGTTATTACTCAAACATTCCCTCTCAATTGTTTAAAACACACAATGAGTTCTCAATGATCCAAAGATACTGTGATATTTAAAAAATAAGCCCTGATTTAAACTCTCAGTATATAAGTCAAATGGCAGTTTCATTCATTTAGGTCAGTGGAAGCTACCCAAGATTTACCCTCAAATTGATTTTCTTAAAAAAATGTATTTTCAATTACCAAAGCTATGTAGCAGTATTAAGGAAACATTAGGATAGTCTGCCATTTCTCTCTATCTATCTCTCTATCCATCTATCATCTATCTATCTCTCCCTAATTTGCTCTACCCAATTTCCTTGTATTTTCAGCACACATATATTTTCACAGAGTTATATGGAATTTTTTTTCTTTATTGAAGTATACTTTACATATCATGCCTTTACTCCATTTTAAGTGTACAATTAAATTATTTTCAGTGAATTTACTGAGGTGTATGGTTAATCACATAAATCAGTTTTAGAGGAATTCCTTTCCCCTGTTGAGACCCCTAATTCCTCTCCCCAACTACTTTTCAAGCATGTCCCACCCCTCCACAGTGCCCACCACATCGCTCAGACGTGGGCTTACCCCCCATCCCCCAATTCCCTAGTGATCACTTCCACCATTTGAGCACCATAGTGTTAATCAGTCAATACCAGTTTGATGGAGAGTACAAGTGGGGCCAATTCTTCTGGTCCTGTGTCACCTCACTTCGAATAATGGGCTCAAGCTTAATCCAGGATAATATAAGAGGTGCTAACTCACTGTCATTTCTTAAAATTGAGTAATATTCCATTGTGAACATATACCAGATTTTAACAATCCACTCATGAATTGATGGGCACTTGGGTTGTTTCCATGACCTTGCAATAGTGAATTGTGCTGCCATAAACATTCGGGTGCAGATGTCTTTATCGTAGAATGTCTTATGCTCTTTTGGTAGATGCCTAATAATGCTATTGCTGGATCAAATGGTAATTCTATTTTTAACTCTTTGAGGAATCTCCAAATTCTTTTCCACACAGGTTACATGAATTTGCAGTCCCACCAGCAGTGTAAGAGTGTCCCTATCTGTCTCTCCACATCCTCGCCAGGATGTGTAGATTCTTATAATCCCCACAAACAGAGTAATTCTGCACCTCAGAGGATCCCCTTGTAATATCTTTTGTGTTCAGTCCCTTTCCATACCTTTAATCCCAGGAAATCCCTGATCTGTTCCCCATCTCTGTAATTCTACCTTTTTTAAAATGTCATATAAATAAAATCATATCCTGTATAACCTTTTGAAATTGGCTTCTTTAACTTAGCATAATGCATTTTGAGATTCATCCATGTTTTTGCATGTATCAGTTAATCGTTTTTTTATTGCTGAGTAGTGTTCCATGATATGGAAATACCACACTCTGCCTATCAATTCACTTTTTGAGGAACGTTTATGTTGTCCCTGATATTTGGCAATGATGAATAATGCTAATATAACATTTATCTAAGGGCATAGCGTCAACATAGTTTTCTTATTGTTGAATATAGATAGTTTTTTGTGTATCTAAAAGTAAGACCTTTTTATATACTTAAATTGAAAACACCTTTTCCCAGTCTGTGGATTGTCTTTTCATTTTCTTAATAGCATCTTTCACTTAGTAACAGTGTTTAATTTTGTTGAATTCCAATTGATTATTTTTTTCTTTTATGAATTGGGGATTTGGTATTACATCTAAAATTCCTTTGTGTAACTCAGGTCTCAACAATTCTCTCATTTTTTAAAGGGAGTTATAGTTTTAAATTTTATATTTAGTCCACTGTGTTCATTTTCTTCTTTTGTTTTGAAATATTTAATTAGAAAATAAAAATGGTATATGTTTAAGGTACACAATGTGCTGATTTGGTAAACATATATGTTATGTAATGATTACTACAATCAAATTAATTAACACATCCATCCCCACTTATAGTTACTATTTGTGTGGGTTTGTGAGTGTGTGTGTGTGTGTGGCAAGAACACTTAAAATCTGCTTTTATATTAAGTTTCAAGTAAACAACACAGCATTATTAACTATAGCCACCATGATGTACATTCGATCCCCAATCCTTTAACATCATATAACATTGTATAAGTCAAGTTTCTTGGGGTTTTCTTTGTTTTTTGCTTTTGCATGTGATGTCCAATGTTCTAGCACTTTGTAGAAAAGGCTGTCTTTCTCCATTGCAGTATACTTACAACTTTTAAAAATAAATCGACCATATTTGTGTGAGTCTATTTTTGGCCTATCTGTTATGTTCTATTGATTTATGGATCTATGCTTTCATTAATACCATATTGCCTTGATTAATGTATTTTTATAGTGATGAGTTTCAGAAAACAATACACCGAAATAAAGTCCTCAGAAGTAAAAGTTTTTCTTTGACCTTCTCCTGTCCTCTTGCCTCTTAGTCCCATTCTTCCCTGATGCTAAGTCACAGAAACTAGAAGCCATCTTCCCCAAGGCAGGTCATAGAAATCGGAACCCATTTTCACAAAAGCCAAACATAAAACCTAAAATTATTGTGTGTAAAAACTGACCATAAAGAAATTATCTGACCTAGCTTGTTTGATTGTAGATCATAAAACCTCCATTCCAGAGAGTGCCCTGCCCCACATCCAGGTGAAAGGTGTGCATGCTCAAAGAGGCCAAGAATTTAGAAAGACAGGCCTTGCTGGGTTTCCTCACCTGGTCTATTAGCATTATATCGTGATCTTTTTGTCCAATCACATTTCCACATGTCTGTCAATACATTGCTGAACCTAAGCATAAAAATTGACAATTTCCCCTGTATCTTCGGGCCCTCATTTTGAAGGATCCTGTGTCTACACATTAAAATAAAATTTATATGTCTTTTCTCCTATTATTCAATCTGTCTTATGATGGTGATTTTTCAGTGAAACTTTAGGGTGCCAAGAGCCTTGGTCCTACAATAGCAAATCTCAAATTGTTTAGTGTAATTCTTTCAACTTCATTTTTCTTTCTCAAAACTGTTGGATATTATAGTTTCTTTACATTTTCATATAAATTTTAAAATTTTAAATTTGTCTATATCTACAATGATTGCTACTTATATTTTGATTAGGTTTTGTTAAATCAGTAGATCAATTTGGGAAGAATTAACATCTGAACGCTACTGATACTCCCAATTCATAAACCTTTTGATTTCTTTGAACATTGTTTTCAGCACACATATCCTGCATATATTTTGTTTGTTAAGTTTATACCTAAGTATTTCATTTTTTGGAACTACTGTAAATGGCACTGTATTATGTTTAGCAAATTATACTTATTCCATAAAAATTTGATTTTGTATGAAAAAATCAGTGAACATAATTCACGATATTAAAAGATTAATTAGAAAATCGGCATTTAATAATTGCAGCTTATGTAGAAAAAGCATTTGATAAAATTAAATACTAATTTCCATTTTAAAAAATATCTGTTAGGAATAGAAGGTAAGTTCCTTACTCTCATAAGTTGCATCTATGAAAAAGTATTCATCAAATATTAATAGCTAAAGTTTGAAAGTATTCACCTTGAAGACAGGTGCAAGACGAATTTTCCTATATCCTTCCAGTCTAAGCAGCTAAATAGGGAAACACAAAGATATAGATTAGAAAGAAAGACACAAAAATTTCTATACGAAGCTGAAATGCCTTTCAACATGGAGAACCCCCAAAATCTAAGTAGATCAAGGTTATTTGATTTTTAAAATGATAGGTAAAATTCGAGTCTATTTCTACACAATAACTACCAATAGTATGCAAATATTGAAATGACTATTTTGAAAATAGCATTTAACAAGTATCTAAGCTTAAATATTACAGAAGGGTTCATAGATTTTATGAAAAAATTATTAAAACTTTAAAAATATTAAAGAAAACCAAGTAAAACAGAGAGATACTACTTAATAGTATTTCATCCAAAAACAGCTATAGCATAGTAAGTAATTATCCTTAACTATGACTTATTCCTACTGCTGCCAACAATATAAACTTTAGTGTCAATGCCCTGCTTTATTTTAGTAATTTAGGAAAAACAGAACATAAATAATCATGATCTCTTTAAATCTATTTTTATCTTCTCAAAATGACTTAAAAAGTTAAAATTAGTTTTCTTTTTTCTTATTTTTATAAAAAGGCGTGCAATTTGATTATAGAAAAGGCAGCTGCAGTGGCTCTTCCAAGATTATGTTTTCACCACTTTATAACACACTTTTAAATATTGGCAACCAATCTAAAGCATCACCTTGTTTTCTGGTAAAAAAATAAAATAAAATAACTGTGAATTGTTAATCAAAGTTTTTTTAAATCATCTCAATTTATGAAAAAAAAGAGTAAAATTTCTGCTGTGATTACATAGGTTGACATTTGTGTAAAGCCACCTTTCTTGAACATGTATTCCTAAACCCAGAAAATCAGAATAATTTCCTTTTCATAAGCTAATTTCAAATGACCTGAGAAAGTCCAAGTACTTTAATGTTTATGAGAAATAGGGCTCTGTAGTTCTCATTATCCTGAAACCAAAAATTCCCTATACACGTATAATTTGGGTAAAATTAGATTGCGTATTAGCAGCTATATTAACTTAGCATCTTTACTATTTCATGAACATCTTCCATGTGCTTTTCAACTAGTGCTAATCAGTGTGACTAAAAAGTTCTTTAAAAGTCCTTTCAATACTAAGTCAAAATAACCCATAAATGCATGCAAAGAATATAAACAAAATTGAATAGTTTATACATATATATGTCTATATGTGTCTGTGTATGTATGTATATATACATTTGGGGTGTGCATGTATTTATATTTGGGGTGTGTGTTCATTGATTTTTTCATACAAATCAAATTTTTATGGAATAAGTACAATTTGCTAAACTTAAAACAGTGACTCCCCCAACACACCCCAAATATGTATTTGTTAGGAATTAGGCAGATAAAACTTATAAACACTATATTTTTAGCCAGATATTTTGGGCACTATAGTCAATTATACTTTTATTTTACTTTATTTTATTTTATTTTATTGAGACAGAGTCTCACTCTGTTGCCCAGGCTAGAGTGCTGTGGTGTCAGCCTAGCTCACAGCAACCTCAAACTCCTGGGCTCAAGCGATCCTCCTGTCTCAGCCTCCTGGGTAGCTGGGACCACAGGCACGCACCACCATGCCTGGCTAATTATTTCTATTTTTAGTTGTTTGGCTAATTTCTTTATATTTTTAGTAGAGACAGGATCTCTCTCTTTCTCAGGCTGGTATTGAAATCCTGAGCTTAAGCAATCCCCCCGCCTCGGCCTCCCAGAATGCTAGGATTACTGACGTTAACCACCGCACCTGGCCTATACTTTATTTTAGCAAAAGAGGTAAAGAACTTTCAACATCTATTAATATGTTGTTTTCATTTCAGTACACTGACTACAGGTCATGACAAAACATTAGATATGTACTTACCTAATGAGATAAGTATCTCATCAGTATGTAGGTGTAGGTAAGAAGAATTCAAATTCTAAACAATGAGGTATTTGTCACTAAGCATTTTTCTAGGTAAAGGCTCAGTATCCTCCACTGGTTAAATTCGCAGAATTTTCCCCTAAAATTATCTTAATGCCTCATCCCATCTCCTGTACATATTCACAAGAGGAGATCAATGGTAGCTAAGATTTTATATATATATATATATATATATATATATATAAAATGTTCTTTCCTTTTATTTTCTTTCCTTGTCAAATTTCAAGGAACAAGACAAAACATCAGTGACATTATTTCTGGTGCATTGGGGGTATGTACAAATGTGATGTGCATTCTCTATTTTCCCCAAGCAAATAAGCAAATGCTGAGACATTTTGTTCCTGATTATTTAAGCCTGAGTATAAGGGGAAACAATTTAATCATGTCACACTATTTCTTGTATTCTGACTATAGAGTTCCAAGGACATCTATCCTAATTCCAGGAACTTCTAAATAGCAGCTGACACATAAGTCTTAAATATAGATTGGAGTTCTTACGACATCTTATACCAGGTGAACTGAATCCAGAGTAGTTTTATAACCATTTTTGTCCTAATAAGATTAAATTGACTATGCAATGTTCTCAAAACCGGGCTTTGCATTTCAATGGGAAACATCAATTGTTTGCTCTGTTTTTGAAGTTACAAACTGGTATAGCACTCAATTAGTGAGATGAACTGAAGGTTACTAATTGGTATAGCACCCCATTAGTGAGTTTTATTTAATTGGTAATTTAGCAAAATTTAATTGTCTGGAGACTCATAAATCTTTGGCCCAGAAAAGTCTGCTGTTCTATTTTTTTTGTTTGTTTGTTTAGTCTTTCCCCCAACTCAAGATCTGTCCATTTTGCCTATATACACTTTTTCCCATCTCAACTGAGGTAACTGAGTCTAGCCTGAGTGGAAGACAAAGTCAGTCTTTTAGCTGCAGCCTGCATTAGCATTATATCTTATTCATCCCCTTTGTACCATGAAATTATTCTTATTCTTTTATAAGAACTTATTTCAGTGGCATGAAAATGGATCCATTTATGAAAGAGTTAGCATTCCTACTGCTGAGACCTGCTCTATGATAAACCCGAAACATTTGTCTAATAATTGAGCAGCACTCAATTGGTCTCCAGTACTTCTCTCATTGGATTACTCTCAGACTCTACTTCAAACAACCTCAAAACAATGTTTCCCCACATCATATCAATAGTTTCTGAGAATTATAATTTTAGATTTAGATATTTTCTAGAACTTACTCTCAGATAGATACTGGCTAGTAAAATCTACTGGCCTTTGTTGTAGACTCTTTGGCATGGTACAATTAGTGCAACCTCTAGGCCATTCAAACTTCATGGATAAAAAAGTTCACTTGGGACAAAGAAGGTTAGTCAGGGATAATATTGATTCTCCTAGGTCTCCTCTCTGATATTTCCCAAAAGATTCTTTTGCAAGGGCACACATGCGTTTTTATAACCCTCTGTTATTTATACATTTCTCTAAGGGTGAGTCAGTTAAAAAACTTTGTGTCTTCAATGAGAGTATTTTGAGGGTTTATCCATTAGAGAATATTCTTCTGCAAAAATCTTATGGAAACCACTAACCGCCAAAAAGTATTTTTTAATTCTCTGTAATTACCATGGTAAAATCCATTAATTATAGCTGAAATTTTTCAGTTCTAGGGCTTACCGTGTAAGAAGACATTAAGTGCCCAGATTATTTTGTGTAGGTCTGACATCAAATAGTAATAATGACAGCCCTCCTTGAACCAGGACTATTTCACCATGTTCTTTGCCTTTGTTCTTCCTGAATCCTCTAGCACACTTGTGCTAAATAAACATAGAGATCTCAATCCATTATATCAATAAATAGGTTTGTGTAATAAATGGTAAAATGCTACAAGGACCTAGAAATAACTTGCAATATACTTTTCAAAAGACCTGAAAGGAAACTAATAAGAGCAAGATGGCAGAATAGGAAGCCCAGAAACCTCCTTACTCCCCAAAACACTCCAATTCTGCAACAATTCATGGGCAGATTCCCTTTGTGAGAAATCCAAAAACTAAAAGACTCCTTCCCTACAAGCAAACTCAAATATACGCTTATAGAAGTAGGGAGATTCAGGACACCCTCTTCCCAGAATCTCTACCTCTTATATGGCACAGTGCCATATAGGCACCCTCCCCTAGTGCCCAGATTCGCCCAGGGGAGGAAAGGAGTTGGCTTACACACTCAGCAATCCAACTATTTCTAGGCGATCTTTAGAGAGGACTGGGTTTTGTCTTGCCACTCCTAGAGTCCTGACAAAATTGGTATAGTCTACCTGCCTAGGGGAAAACAGAGATGGAAGTTTGTACTGGCAAATATCATAGATCATCCCTGCCAACTCTGCACAGAGTGAGCAGATGAAAAGTCCCGGCTCTCAGAAGGTCAAAGAACAGGCATCTGAATCACCAGTTTTAGAACTCTAATGGGTCTGGCACAGTCTGGTCACTGGTAGAGAACATAGATGGCAATTTGGATGGGTAGATTGCCACAGATCCTGCCCACTGCTGGGCATAGAGAAGAGAACCAAAAAAACGCAGCTTCCTGCTTCTCTGTGGGGAGGGAGAGAATTGGTAAGGCCCCCAGAATCTTGTGCCAGATTGGTGGGGGTCTTCTCCATACAAGTTCAGTGTGTGCTTGCTTTGACTAATACGAAGACACCGACACCAAGAATTAACAAAAATAAAATATCAGGCAAAGATGTACTAAATATAGGAAGATGTTGATCTATAAAAACCAACCCTAAGGAAAGAAGATATCTGATTAACCTGACAGAGAATTCAAAATAAATACACTCACTGAGGTCAAAAGAATAACACATGAACACAATGAAAATTTCAACAGAGATAGAAAATATTAAAAAGTACCAAACAGAAATCATGGAGTGGGAAAACACAAAATTCACTAGGGCAGTTAAACAACAAACTATATGAAGCAAAAGAAAGGCTCAACAGACTCAAAGATAGGTCATTGGAAATTATTCAGTAGAGGAGCAAAAAGAATAAGAATGGGGAAAGTGTCCATCCATATTTCTACCAACATTCTGTTCACACCACTTATGTATTTTCTAAGAAGATTGAGACTTCCTCTATAGAGTTCTTTTTTTCCTTCTATGTCCTCACCAGAATCACCCCTAACAGCCCATCTGTGGCAATGTAAGGTTTTTCTTAACTCTTCCAGCCTCTACTCATTACCCCATTCCAAAGCCTTTTCCATATTTTTAGATATTTGTCCTATCTTCACTCCTACTTCTAGATACCAATTATCTGTTTTAGTATGTTCAGGCACCTATAACAAAATATCACAGACTGGTTGTTTTTTTTACAGTTAAATATAATTCCTGTCTTGGGCTTTCTTCTTAATTTGTCATTGTGCTAAACAATTTAAAGATCTCAAATTTTTATTTGGGAATAGTTGGAGGCAGAATACAAGATCCATACACAACCCTAGAGTAGAACCAGGGACAAATATCTTCTTCTTCTGTTTAGTCTTTACCTAGATCTAAGAATCGCATATAAAATACATGAATGGAAAAGGTGCATATGTATCTGGTATGTGTATGCAACTTGATGAAGTTAGAGCCTGTTCTATTCTGTCCTTCCCTGTACATCTCTTGGATTGGATCCACATACAGAAATGGTACTTACTTTTGCTAAATCCAACCCTCACTTTTTTGTCCTTCAAGATATTCTCATCTTCTGATCACATGTATCATTTATGAATCAGTTTAGACAAACAAGCCAGAAGGGCACGGCCATTTTACAGTATGATATAATCTATATATTTGTCTAGGATTATTCAAATATGGTGATCATATATAATGCACTCTCTGGAATTTTTTCAAGTTCCTTTCTTTGCTTCCATCTCCAACTCTACTCAGGGACCTGCCTATCTTGAAGTGATTGAAAATGGTTGGAGGAGTGACGTGAAATGAAACTATTTATTCTGTAAAGACAGGAAAGGCTCCTGTTTTAGGAACATTTGCTATTAGCAGCATTTTTTAATGCACTCAGCCTTATGAGATACCAGACGTGATTTCTTTTCACATTCCCTTGTCTTTGCTTTGCAAAAAACACAATGTTGTGAGCTTACGTTGGCTCTTGCTTTTGGTTTACTCAGTTTCTCTGATTTTTTTCAGTCAATATTATGGAGCTTGAGTGAGAGTATACATAGCTCCAGTTCCCAAAGCCCAGGTAGGATGCATTTAAGGCATATTGTATTTGCTCTAGCCTTTCACTGTCCATCAGACTCTGTACTGGAACTACTAGTAAGCCTTCTTCCAAGTAATGTGCTACCTCCTATCAGAGGTAAGAGCTAGTCTTTCCCTTCCATGTGCCTGGCTAATTTAAGTAATTAGAAAATAATTTGATAGCGTTAAATTAAAAATGGGGGCTGCACTTAATAGGAGCTCACCATGAAACTATACCAAGGTGGTGTATTTGTGAATCCAAAGCCGCTTTTGTCAGAGTCTCTGAACCAGAATCTCCATCTAGCCACTGATGTATATAAGGCTACTTCCCTTAAGGACTCCAGTGAACTCACAGGCTTAGCTTTTAGCATAACATCAGCCTCTATCACATGTCAGACTCTGATACTTGCCATTCTGGCAGCATCTCAGCAATGGCCCCTAACTATGAATAAGTAGCTTTTCCTAGAAACAGCCTCAGCTTTCCATAGTATTGTTTCTCAGGTATAAAAAGCATAATTTCTTTAAGGGTCTGTCCTGGTATATGTTTAATCTTTGATCCTTCAAAAGAAGCTTCTTACTCAGAAAGTCACTTTATAAATAAAATTTATGATAAAATCTTCTCGGAATTAAGCCAGTATTTTAAAGAAGCTGTGTCAAGGCATGTGATTTGTCTGTCATATCTCATTTCTTTCACACTCTCTCTACAAATGATTCTTGAGGAGCATTATATGACAGCAACAACTAGTTTTCTGTTTAAACATTCATTCTTTCTTTTCTACTTTAAAACAAGGATGAACATATATTCCAGTTTGCCTAAGTAGAACTGGGTTAAATCTCTTCTTCCAGGATAATTCCTAAAAGCACCCCATTTCACTGTCAGGATATATACCATAAATTCTGTATTGCACAATAAATTCTGTGATCACTCTGTTTATAACAGAACCATAATCAAATGGAATCAAAATGAAATTTTTCAGTGTTTGTATATTTATCTCAGTATGTGCATATGACTAAGTTCTGGCCAATAAGATGCAAGCAGAATTATTGTGTGAGACTTCTAAGGAAGTCTCCCTAGAAACATAAAAGTATCCACTTTGCACTCTGTGTCTCCTGCTGCCAATATAGAATATAGATATTATGAGGATATCTTCAGCTGCCATCTTGAACCATGAGGAAACGTGAAGAGAAAGCCATGTGTGTTAGTTAGGGTGAACTCTAGCAGCTATGTCAAGAAGAATTTTAAAATGTAGTAGCTTAAAGACACATAAATTTATTTCTATTTCACTTATAAATCCTCAGCTCAGTGATAGAAGGCAGTGAAACAATTTCGCTCTGTGTGGGCATACAGAGACCTAGCTTCCTTCTGTCATTTTTTCTACTGGCCTCAAGCTCTTTGCTACTCAGAATATGGTCTGCAGGACAGCTCCAATGCTATCACTGGGAGCTTGATAGAAGTTTAACATAGAACATGTGGCCTAACCCTGGGCCTAGAGAATTAAGATCTATATTTATTAATATCTCCAGGTGAGTCTGTGTCCAGTAAATGTAAAAATCATTGTTCCACAGTGCAGGGCTGTGATCATCTGCATGGTCAAAAGTACAGAAAATAAATTTGAAAAAGGCGATTGTTTAAAATTAGAAAATGTAAGTTTGTTTTTTTCCCCACATGCCAGTAAGTTGCTAATCCTGTAAGATAACTCTATCTTGAAGAAAATACGAAGTTTGGTTGCTAATGAACAAATCTAAATTTATGTATCATTTTTGTAAAAATATAACTATAATGGAGGCTGACAGCTTAGCCTCAGAATAGTCACCAGAACTGGATTCATTATTATCCAGATCATACCAGGAAGATGGTCTAAAAGGGACTCTCTTCTTGGGAAAGAAAAAAAGTCAAAATAACTTTCCACAAAGGTTTCTGCAAAACGTTTCCACAAAGTAGAAAAGAACTGTGTGAGAAAAGAGAAGGCTGGCATAGTAAAATAAGGGAATAATATTAAGTCTCATGATTTCTCTCAGAAAAGCAACTCATGTCAAAAATGATCAAAGGAAGTTAAAACATCAGAGAGAGCATGGAATGTATGCCACTAGTATGACTAACCCAGAGAAAAACTGACCCTTTTTTTTCTATTTGACTTCAGGTCCTCCTTCATATATTGTAACATTCCCAAAACTCCAGCTCCCAAATTTTTTAAAGATGTGTAGATATTTTATACACACACACGCGCACACACACACACACACACACACACATCTCGAGGACACTGAAAAGAGTTACAAAGTTTACTTAATAAAAGTTTCCATACATTTTTCTTCACCTGACAGCTGCCCCCAAAGCTTCACTCTTCCTCTCTGAAATTTCTTTACACATTTTTTTCAAGCCCCCTAGTATTTACAGTACCTGCACCTGCCATCTCCTTTCCTCCCCTTTATGTTGTGAAACAATTTAGTCATCTCAAAGGCTTTTCTCTACTTTACATTTTACCTGGTACTTTGACAGCTCTAAGGAAAGAAAGGATGAAGAATAAGAGAAGCAAGAGTGTGGTGGTTTGTTTGTTTGTTTGTTTGTTTTTGTTTTTTGAGACAGAGTCTCACTCTGTTGCCCAGGCTAGAGTGAGTGCCGTGGCATCAGCCTAGCTCACAGCAACCTCAAACTCCTGGGCTCAAGTGATCCTTCTGCCTCAGCCCCCGAGTAGCTGGGACTACAGGCATGTGCCACCATGCTCGGCTAATTTTTTCTATACATTTTTAGTTGGCCAATTAATTTCTTTCCATTTTATAGTAGAGACCAGGTCTCACTCTTGTTCAGGCTGGTTTTTGAATTCCTGACCTTGAGCGATCTGCCCGCCTCGGCCTCCCAGAGTGCTAGGATTACAGGCGTGAGCCACCGTGTCTGGCCAGGAGTGTGGGGTTTTGAAAAGGCTGTTAGTAATACTGCTCTGGGATTCTGGTCTGTGTGACAGTAGTGACAAAGTAATATCAGTAAATTCACTAAGAAGAGTAAGGTCATCAGTGAAAGACTCTCACCTCATTGCTTTCTTCCATTTCAAGTTTAAACTAATAGCTATCTGTGTCACATGCTAATTAGAAATTAGAAATCCAATGTTCCCATATAATGCATCATGTTAATTTTAAATTAAATTAATTTAATTTTAAATTAAATTAAATTAAATATGAGGCTGCTTAGCATAATAGCTTAAAAAACCTGAGATTTGAGATCAAATCAACTTGTTTATGAATGTTGCCTTTTCCATATACGAATCTATTATGACCTTGAGCAAGTCTCTTAACAACTCAGGACCATGGGTTTCTTCATCTGTGAATGGGAAAAAATAATAGTGCATATTTAATGGGAGATACATAATTAAATATGATTAATTTCTAGCATGCAAAAGAATTTCTGGCAAAGTTTAAGCTCTTAATAAATGCCAAATGTTGGGACATAATGATCATCTTAATTGAAACGTATAGATCAGAGATTGGCAAACCATGGGTCCATGGCTCAAATCCAGCCCACTGCATGCCTTTGTACCACTGGAGAGCTAAGAAAAGTTTTTACCATTTTTGAAGGATTGTAAAACAAACAAACAAGACACAGAATGTGCATCAGAGATGTAATTGGTCTACAAAACCTGAAATATTTCTCTGGCCTTGCTACAGAATGAATTATATTCCTTGAAAATTCATATGCTGAAGCCCAAACCCCCAGTGTGATGGTGTTTGGAGATGGGGCCCGTGGGAGGTTGGATGAGGTCATGACAGTGGGGACCTTGTGAAGATATTAATGCCCTTATACAAAGAGACATCAGAAAACTTGTTCTTTCTCTCTCTCCCTGCTATGTGAGGACATAGCAAAAAGTGGCCATCTACAAGCAAGGAAGAGAGCCCTCACCAGACATCAACCATGCTAGAACCTTACTCTTGTATTTTTAGCCTCCATAATTGTGAGAAAAGAAATTCCCACTGTTTAAACCAACCAGTCCATGGTGTTTTGTTATAGCAGCCCAAGCAGACTAAGACGGGCCCTTTATGACTCCAGTTCGGAACTTCAACTTGTCAAGGAAGATTATAACATATGATACACTAGAAGTTAAAAAAAATGAATGGACAACAAGAAAAATAAAGAAAAAAGATCGAAAAAAAGAGGGCTTCAGTGTAATAGATTCAGCACTTAGTAAATAAAATAAGACCTGTCTAAGGATAACAAATTGGTCTTCAAATTATAACAATTATAACAAGGGACTTTATTTAAACTATACACAAATCAGGTTAGCATACACTTTTGAAAAGAAATTTTCTGAGTAACTGCACGAAGCATGGAGATAATGATTTAATTATTATTAACCTCCCAATTTCTCTTCAGTAACCTCCCAGTTTCTCTCTATAACCTCAGTAAGTCTACTATTCCTGGATAATACGTCAGTGTAGATGATTTTGTGTTTACTGCCCACCCTCCTGTGAAGTTCTTCCCACGACCTACCTCTTTAAGAGTTCATTGATCTAGAGTTAGACAAAGAATTATTAGTTTTGATATCAAAATACAAATCATAAAAGGAAAATTGATAAATTTGAATTCATCAAAATTAACAACTTTTACCCTGATAAGATCCTGTTGAGAGAATGCAAAGACAAATTATAGAATGGGAGAAAATATTTGCAAAGCACATATCTGACAAAGGACCAGTATCTAGAATATATAAAGAACTCACATAACTCAACAATAACCTTTTCTATAAAGGACCAACGATGGCCGGGCACAGTGGCTCACGCCTGTAATTCTAGCAATCTGGGAGGCTGAGGCGGACAAATTGCTCAAGGTCAGGAGTTCGAAACCAGCCTGAGCAAGAGCGAGACCCTGTCTCTACAAAAAATAGAAAGAAATTAATTGGCCAACTAAAAACATACAGAAAATATTAGCTGTGTATGGTGGCACATACCTATAGTCCCAGCTACTCAGGAGGCAGAGGCAGAAGAATCGCTTGAGCCCAGGAGTTTGAGGTTGCTGTGAGCTAGGCTGACGCCATGGCACTCACTCTAGCCCGGGCAAGAGAGTGAGACTCTGTCCATAAATAAATAAATAAATAGATAGATAGATAGATAGATAGATAGATAGATAGATAGATAAATAAATACAGGACCAAGGATAAGAATTCCATGATGCTTCTCTTCAGAAAACATGCAAGCAAGAAGAGAATGTAATAAAAAAATTAAAGTGTTGAAAGAAAGCCCATTAACCTAGATTTCTGCACCCACCAAAATTTCCTTTTAAAAAAGAAGGAAAAATAAAGACTTCTTGAGACATACACATCTGAGGGATTTGTTGCTGTCAGGCCTTCCATGCAGGAAATGTTCAAAGAAAATCTTCAGAGAGAAGGAAAATTATATAGGTTAGAAACTTACATCTACATAAAGAAAGGAAGAATGATATAAAAGGAATAAATGAAGGAAAAATAAAATCCCTTTTTCTTTTATTCATAAAAAAGCAAGGAATTTAATTAAAACATGACCAAAAGATATGGATAGATATTCAACTAAAGAAAATATGCAGAAGGGAAATGAGCTCGTGAAATGATGTTTAACATCATTGGCCATTAGGGAAATGTAAATCAAAAACACAATAAGATATTAATATACAACTATCAGATAGGTCAAATAAAAATAGTAACAACAGCAAATGGTAGGATGTGGAGAACCTGGCTCACTCACACATTGCTGGTGGAAATGTAAAACGGTATAGCTACTCGAGAAAACAATTTTGTTAGTATCTTAAAAAAAACTAAACATGCAATTACCAGATGACCTAGCAGTTTCCCTCCTGGGCATTTATCCCAGACATGCGATGACTAATATTTATACAACAACTTGTCATGGATGCTGATAGCCACTTTATTTGTAAAGACAAAGCCTGGAAGCATCCCAGATTCCCTTTAATGAGTGAATAGTTAACCAAACTGTGGTATGTTCATGTCATGTAATACTGTTAGAAATAAAAAAAAAAAACAACTATTGATACACGCAACAACTTAAAAAGTCACCAGAGAATATGCTTAAATTTAAAAAGCCAACTCCCAAAGGTGGAATTCTGTATTCTTCCATTAATATAACATTTTTAAGATGAGAAAATTATAGAAATAGAGAGCTGATTAGTAATTTCCAGGGGTTAAGTCAGGGTGAGGCAGGCAATAGAGTGTTTCT
Organism: Lepilemur ruficaudatus; assembly: GCA_963574885.1. NCBI lineage: Eukaryota > Metazoa > Chordata > Mammalia > Primates > Lepilemuridae > Lepilemur > Lepilemur ruficaudatus. The sequence goes on from CAUYRT010039000.1 coordinate 25,534, forward strand.
ATTAAAGGGTAACACGAGGGACCATGAGGTTGTATAAACGGCGAAAATTCATATGTTGAAACCCTACCTCCCAATACAATGGTATCAGGAGATGGGGCCTTTAGGAAGTAATTAAGATTAAATGAGGTCATGATGGCAGAGCTCTCATGAACAGGATTAATGCCCTTATGATAGAGTTCACATCCCCTCTCTGTTCTCTGCCATGTGAGAACACAGGAGAAGTCTGCAGTCTGCAACCCTGAAAAGAGCCTTCATCAGAACCCAACCATGCTGGCACTATGACCTCAGATTTGCAGCATCCAAAGCTATAAGAAATAAATTTCTGTTATTTATGAGCCCTCCAGTCTATGATACTTGGCTATCACAGCCCTAACAGCCTAAGACATCTAAGAGGGATCCTTGAGGTGGTTGAACTGTTCTGTATTCTGACTGTATAACATCAATACTCTGGTTGTAATATTGCACTACAATTTTTCAAGGTGTTATTACTATTCGGGAAGACAGGGTACAGAACACATTATGCCTTTCTATATTATTTCTTAAAACTGAATATATAATTATCTCAAAACAAAAAAGTTTAATTTTAAAAATTCAAGATATATAATTTAAAGTGAATTTAAGTAATTGTAGTATCTCCCACAAGAATTTTTATAAAGCTTCTTTGAAAGAAAAAATAAAATATCATGTCTCCTGATAAAGACCTGAAGATATTCATGTAGTTATTTTTATGGCCCAGAATATGGTTATTATGAAATGTTCCATGTGTACTTGAAAAGAATGTGTATGCTGTTGTTCACAAATGGTGTGTTTTATAAATGGTATGTTTAGATGATTTACACTCAATGCTATTATTGATACAGTTAGGTTTAAATCTACCATCTTGCTGCTTGTTTTCTATTTGTACCACGTGGTGATTGACCACTTTTTTTTCTTTCGCTGCCTTCTTGTGGATGAGATGAATATTTATGATTCCATTTTATCTTCTAGGGGATTTATTATTAACAACCCCTTTTTTATTTTAGTAGTGGTTACTTCAAGTCTTATAATAGATAATTTTAGCTTGTGTCAGTCTACCTGCAAGTAAGATTGTATGCTTTATATATAGTGTAAGAATCTTAAACTGACTTTCTACTGTCATTACCATTTTGCTATCATCATATTATATATAGGGATACTTTTTAAAATAGACTACATTTTATTGTTCTTTTGTTTTGAACAATTATTTTCAAAAGAGGTTAAGTAGAAGAAAAATTATATTTACTCACATAGTTACCATTTCTGGCATACTTCATTCCTTTGTAGATTCAGGCTTTAGAACAATAACATTTTCTTTCTTCTTGAAGGACATCTTTAGTATTTCTTATAGTAAGGTTCTGCTGATGACAATTCACCTTCTGAATGTCTGAGAAAATTGTTCTGTGCTTAAATTTTTGAAAAATAATTTCACTCTTTATAGAATTCCAGGTAAACAATTTTTTTTCCCTCTCTTTTCCTAACTTTAAACTTGCTTTATCACTGCTCTCTGGCTTACATAGTTAAGAATTTTAAGTGTATCTTTCTTTTACATCTTCTCCATATGTGGTGTCCTTTATCTTTGATTGGTTTTATAATTTATGTCTTATCATTACTTTTAAATAATATAATCATTATGCAGCTTAGTGTAGTTTTTCCTGTTTTATTGCTTGGGGTTTTTTAAGTCTTTCATATTTGCAGTTGTAGTTTCTACAAAATTTTGAAAAATTTTGGGCATTATTTAGTCAAATATTTTTCTGTCCCACCCTCATTTCCATTAGGGGCTTCAATTACATGTAAATTAAGCCATTTGAATTTATTCTACAGCTCATTATTTTTTTCTGATAATTTTTTCCTATCATTTTCCTTTGTTTAATTTTGGATGCTTTCTACTGCTGTGCGTTCAAGTTTACTAATGTTTTCTCCTGTACTATCCAATGTTTCTTTCATCACATTTGTATATTTTATTTTAGATAATACACAAAGTATGTATACATATGTAATTTTGCTTCTTTGAATGCCTGATAATTTTTGATGAACACTTGGCCTTGTGGTTATATTAATAACTGGTTGCTGCTAGATATTTTTCCATCCCTGCAAATATTCCTGAGTGTTGTTCTGGGACATACTGAGATAACTTGGCAACAGTTTGATTCTTTAAAGGCCTGCTTTTAAGCTTCGACAGGCAATATATCATCAGGCTTTAGTCCAGGTCTAATTTTTCTCAATTTTTGAGTCAATGCCCTTCTGAGTACTCTACCTAGTCAATTTTCAGGGTTTTATCACGTTGCTAGTGAGATCAAAAAGCACTACTGGTCTTACATGAGCTCTGAGGCTTTTTAGCTCATATTCTTTCAAGCTTTTGTACCTGGGCCTTGGATAGTTTCCTCATTCACTGATCCATACTCAGCTAAAGGCTCACGGGGAATACCCGTAGATCATAAGAGTACCTTCTCTGGGCAGATCTGTCCTCTCTGGTACTCTGCTCCATAAACTCGGGTCATCTTGGTTTTCTCAAGACTCCCAACCCCATTTCTCAATTCAGGGGGAGGTCAGATTTTCTCCTCTAAATCAGCAGGAGGCCAGTCTTACCCTTCTGTAGGAAGCAAGCTGAGTCAGTCTCACAGCTGAATTTTTTGGTTTCCCTTGACAGGAAGCACAGTCTTGCCCTGCCTGATATCCATGATATCCAGTGTGTGAAAACCATGCCATTTACATTTTGTGAAGTTTTAGTTATTTCAGTTAGGAGGAAAAATCTGGTCTCTCTTATTCTATCTTGAGTGTTATCAGAAATGCCATCACATTTATCTGTTAAATTTATTTCTAATACTATTTATATTATAAAAACATTAGAGGATTACCTAAGGCCCCAACTTGTTCATACCTTCACAGCATAGCTAAGGACTTTCCCCCTGTTCTCACTGATGTATTAGTAATAGCTATCATTTTGCATAGACTGCTTGTAAATACTATTTTTGAAACTTTATGTCATTGATGACAACCTTTATGGCATTTTTCTTTTATTAAATCAAATTCCTCTCGCTCCCTGTTATGCTTGGTTTTGCTATTACTTTAATTTATTTAGTAAATACCTATACAACTATAAGTTTAATTACTTTAAAAGTGTTCATTATTCATTTTTTTTAACGAATTTAAACAGTGCCTACTGTTAGTGCTGTGAACAAAGAGAACATGCACACGCCTGCCCTTTCGCTTTCGTCATCATTCAACCACTCCCCCAATGTCTATGTACTTATTTTTATGTTTGCGATATAATTTTCAACTATTATTATCTTTTTCTGTCTATATTTATCCATTTTCATTGATGAAACGGATAAATATATTTTACCATTGTCATTATATCAATATTAGTTACTCGAAAACTATGTAACATTGGTCCACAGGGAATAGAATTTTATATTACTAAAATTTTCACTCATAAGAAAAACTTATAATTACTTTTTAAAATCCAGCTGCACATTAAAATTATCTTGAATGTTTTTAAAAAATACAAAATGACCCACGTACTGTTTTTGTTTCCAAAACTCTGTATGTAATTCTAAGGAGCAGCCAGAGTTCAAACAAACAAACAAAACCCACTGGACTCTGTGATGCTCTTTTAATTTTTTCTAGTTTGATTCATATCTTCTAGTTTATACTCAGCTGCTCCTATATCCTTTAGGCTATATTTTCTAATTTTTTATTTCTTTTGTTGTGGTCCTGTTGCCAAGTATTTTATATATTATATATCATATATAATATATAAAATGGTGTCATACATATGAAAGCTAATGGATTTTTGCTTATCTAAAATTATATGATGTGCTCATTCCATCTGATTATTTAATTAGGCATGAATGAAATGCTAGGCTTGTAATCTATCTTCCTTCAAAATTTTGATATTGTTTCATTTACTTCTGACATCTAATATGGCTAAATCTTGAAAACATTATTTTAGCAATTTTTAACAAAAATCTTAAGTGAAAGTTAAAACCTTTAATCCAATTTTGAGAAAATAAAGAAACACTAAGTAGTTAATTAAGAAATTTGTGTCTCTTCTTTTCTTAAAATTCCCACACATATGACATCTTTTGGTATTAATTGAATGAAGGGAAAAAATTGGCTTTTTAATATTAATTTTAATTTTTCTAGAGAAACCAGAAGTATAAAGAGCATCATTTCTGTATTAATCAAAGAAAATATAGTATGCCTCTGTGAAAAATTGTTTTGTCTTTGCTTTTCTTCACACACTATTAATCTCAGTCTCTAAATTTAGATTAAAAACACACCTGAATGGACCCGTAGTCTAAAAACAGATTTATGATGCTAGGCAGTTTAATGTTGAGTCATTCATGGGTGATTACTTGGCAACATCCTCCGGGTTGCAGATTACTATAATACAATTTAATAGTCAAATAGATTCCCTGGTACAGCACTTCATCTATAGCCATGCCCAACTTTTGGAGTACCACTTAACGTTTTCTGTAAATTAGTAGTTTTAAAATCTTAATTGCAAGCAGTGGTTTGCCTCTTCAGGTAGGTAACCAAAAAGTTGTTAATATTCAATTGAAAGAGAATTCCTTTATTTATCAGGGACTGTCAAAGTAACTTCTTTGCTTCCTTATGTCCTCTGTTGTTCCAACCTTCAGTTTTTTTCTCCCTCCATATATAAATAGGGTTTCTATTGATGCGAAGAGACACTGTTTCTTCTCCATTCCTGCTCTGAAGTCTTATGAATCTATGAGGAACTAGTTTAATGTTTTCAAAAGTATTTAATAACGATGAATGTCTTCTTACTGACCAGTTCCTGTGAAAATGGAGTCCTGAGTGAGATCCTGGGTATCACGATTTCCAAACCTAGGTGTAATGAACTATCTGGATCCTTGCCTCCCTTGCACGCTTTCCAGTTCTCATTGGCCCCTACTTCTTCTCCAGTTCATTAAATATATTGTCAGGAAACTGAAAGACACATGTTATTGACTTCATGTGCACTGTCAGCTCAGACGTGCTGCTGAAAAGCAACCTTATGCGTTGGTGTTTAATGGCAGGGCTTTCCTTGTGACAGGGTCCAAATCCCTCTTCTGTCTTTAAGCTCCAGCCACGCCTGTATTTGCTCATTTGTTCAGTGTGCCATATAGCTATGCATCTATGTAGCTATGTGTAAGTGAGAAAATAGTCCAGTTTACAAGAAAATGTAAATGCGTTTTTCAAAGCAATGATACCCATTTAAATTCCTAATAGCAGTATGGAAGCAGAGTTCTCACTGAACCACATCTGCTCTGATTCTTCCTATTATTTGATTTTTTAAAATTATAATCAGTAGTAACTCATTGTTGGTCTTATTTGACCTTTCTCTAATTACAAATGAAGTTGAACATCTTTTCAGACCCCAGGATGACCCTAAACAGCTGATGTTCCTTGATAAACCCTCAGATCATGACATCCTGGAATATCTGAAGAACAGACTTAGAATTTCAGATGGAGTCATGATATTTATGGGAAGATGGGGTTTATGAAAGAAAGACCAAGCCCACAGTTATTTCTCTCAAAGAAACCCAGGAGAAATTGTAAAATCTCCTTAAGTTTCTTCAAGAAAATACTCTGCAAGAGATTAAAAATAGTAACACAAGCCAGTCCCTTCCAATGCTAACAGCAACAACAAAAATTAACAGAGAATAATATTTGGGTGAAATATGTGGAATTCTGTTAAAATATTATCCTCAAAAATTATTTCACTATGTTGGAGAATTTAGTGGAAATATGAGGTTTACAAAGCCAAAATTAAAAAACTCTTTGCAAATTAAATTATATAGAGAAACTATTACTTTCAAACAGTGAAACTTAAAATTGCACTCATAAAAACAATAAGCCACTGGCCATGGTTCAGAAAATAGATTTGCGGTAAGGTTAGTGTCTTAAAATTCTAATTCTAGGTGATCATACTCGGAGAGAGAGTTTCCAATTTCCTTGTTAAAAGACTCATAAATGAGTCCTGATGTTTTTTTTCTAAAATATTTATTGAAAGTTGGATATGGAATTGACAGGACTTGAAGAGTGAATTTTGTTTGGTGGTGGTTGTTGACATGGAGTAAAGGTAGATTGCAGAGATAACGCCAAAGTTTGTGCGTTAGGTATTTTGTTGTCTTGTGGTGGTGTTTTTTTTATGGGGAAAGGGAACGCTGGAGATAAAATGGTCAACAGTTAATAAAGGCCCTAAAAGAGATCCAACTAGAACTATTAAAAGGAAATTGGATATATAAGAATGGTCTCAGAAGAGAGATCCAGGTTAGAAATTTACAAATAAGATGTGTGGACTCAATTGTAGGAATTGTATGAAAAAATTTATGTGACAACGAATATGGAGTTGCTATTTTGTTACTGTTTAAAAAATGCAGAAAATCTTAGATTACTGCAAAATTAGCATAGCATCTATATTCTCCTATGTATGTGTTGAGATTTGAAATTCTGAAAATGTCTGTCAAGTATTAATAATAAATACAGGAAGTCTTTGGTCCAAGGATTTCAACTATATTATTTACAGTGTTATAATCTTGAAAACAATCAATGAAAATTCAAAAGAAGTGATGAAAAGTTCATTCATTTATTTACATGATATTTATTGAACATTTATCATATGTCAAGCACTGGCTTAGGCACTATGCATAAAACAATAAACAAAACCTAAAAAAGGATTCTGCTTTCAAGGAGCTTATACACTAATATAGGGAGACAAGACATAAATACAAACAATTAAAAATATGATACATCAAATATTGATAAAATCTGTGGAGAAAAATAAATCAGGGTAGAGAAGATGGAAGAGGAAGATTGGAGAGAAGAGCAGTGGAAGATTACAATTTAAATAGAATAGGGAGGGAAGGCTTCTCTGATAAGATAGCATCATAGAAAAGAGCTAAAGAAAACTGAGGGAACCAATCAGGTGGATGAGAACAGTATTTGTGTTCATATCATTTAGCACCATAGACCCATGTAGGGATTTTGGCTATTACTCAGAGTGAGATGGGGAGTTTTTGGAGGGGAACCAGGGAACAACATGATCTAACTAAAAATTTAATAAGCTCACTTTGGTGGCTCTGCTTAAAAATAGAGTATAGGCTTCAATATTGCAGCAATAAAAATATAGATGGGGCAGTCAAGTGTAGAAGAAGGGAATTCATTTGGAGGCAACAATGCAGGCAAGAGGGAATGGTAGCCTAGACCAGTTTTGGTGAAGATAGTAATGAATACTGATACTGTGGATATGTTTTGATGGTAGATCTGACAGAATTCACTGATGGAGTGATTATAGAGTACAAGAGAAAAAAAGAAACCAAAGATATTCCTTGAGTTTTAATTCTGAGAGGCTGGAAGGATGTAGTTCCTATTTAATGAACTGAGGAAAGCTGAAAAATGAACAGCTTTTGTAAGAAAGATCAGAATGGCATATTTGGATATGCTCAATCCAAAATGTCATCTATCCAATAACTCTTTGTTGAAATGCAAAAAATAAAATGTTGCAATGTATTAATATAAGAAATAGAAAAACATTTTTTAAGTTGAAATATCGTGAACTTTGTGGACATTAAGGAAAATAAAAATTTTAATTTCTCTTTCATGTTCATATTCTACAGATATAAATATTTTTAAATATTCCAATGTATCAGGTTTTTTTCAGTTTTGTCTAAACATGTACGAGTAGAAAAGATTTCAAAATTCAGTTTCAGTGCTTATATATTTATGTCATTTAAAGATTCAAACAAGTTATCAGAATAAACCCAACTTGACTTCTTTATTTTAGTACTGACAAAAATCGACACTTGGAAATGGAGGAAAGGGCGTGGCAATATTACATGACCATTTCTTTGTATCCCCTCTGTGGCATTAGAATGCCCATGGTCACTATTCACTATACTCTAGGGAACTAGCTTCAGAGCTGGGAGTAGCAGAGAATTTTACTTGAGTTCTGTTGGGTGACTGATTGCCCTATTTGGCAAGGGCCAACTCTCCTCAATTACGTGGAAATTTTGTGTATTAATCCCAACTCTAAAACCTTATCAGATATTGCCTCCAGGAGTACAGAGTGAGGCAATAACTTTTACATATTTTAGATGTATTTATTATACCAATAAAATTCAAATATATTAATTATTATGATCATTACTTCTAACACACACCTTTAAAACACTAACTGCCAACAATTATCTCATCCACTGACCACCCACCTCTGTTTGTCCAGAACTGTCCAGTTTTAGCACTGAAACTCCTCAAATCTGTACAAAATCAGGCAGGCAGTGCTGCATTTAAATTATGATGTTTATAGCTGTTTATAACTATGTTTATAGCTATGTTGTTTATAGCCAAAGTTTATAGCTACTAGAATATTACTAGAGACTTATCAAATCTCTCACTCAGGGAAACATTCCAGATGTTTCTGCTAAGGAAGATGGCATGAGCCATAGGTGTTCTAGTATTCACTTGAGTGAAAAGTTATGACAAAAGTCCTCAGAGATTAGTTGATTTTATGAATGAAGTCAGCCAGGCTCTGTTTGTTTATTCTTCTCTAAGAATTTTTACAAAATCATTCCAATGGAAAGTTTTGTATCAAAATTAGCTTAGCTATTTTCTTCATTTTAGTAACTACAAAAATGTCTAGTCATTTAAGTTATGAGCATAGCAGTCAAGTATGATTTGTCTCTGCAATGTTACAATGAAACAATATGAATGGAACTGATTAGAATGAATGAAAACTTGAAAGCTCAAGGTCATAACAGCTCTGCCAGTATATGTAAAACGGCTGGGTGTCTTGATGGTAATTTTTAGGTATAGCTTGAATGTTCCTACTTATAGGTTAACCAATTGCCAAGAAAGTTCACAAAAGATAAAAAGCCACAAAAAGAAGTGCAGAGGTTAGTAGTTCTGTTGGAAGACATCAAAACTGAAGCAGCAAAAATAAATGTTTTTTCAACATTTTATTGAAGTATACTTTACATATCATGCCTTTACTCCATTTGAAGTGTATAATTAAATGATTATTAGTGAATTTACCAGATGTACAGTTAATCACATAAATCAGTTTTAGAGGATTTCCTTCCCCCTATTGAGACCCCTAATTCTCTTACCCAACTGCTTTTCACAAATGTACAAAAAGAGAAATGCCAATTGTCAGATTAACATAATATATTTGAGACATATGTAGAGTTTTAGATCAGTGGTCTCTGAATATACTTGATAAGTTTCAAATATGTAAAATAATACATAATTTAATGGAAACTAATATTTTAAAATAATATATAAAAATCTCATAATATATATTATATAATTAAGTAATTTAGCTTTCAATGTGAATTAAAATCCACCTAGTAGAACAGGTATTATTTTGCATTAACAGCAATGTTGATTTGTTTTCCTCTCTGATTTTACTTTGTAGTATAGTGAAGAATTCTAATCAGAAAACCTTCCAGGCTAATATTAATATGGTAAACAACATTTGCCTCCATTGAACAATCAATCATTTTATAATCATATATCATTTTATCATCAATTTAGAATATGATTTTGGCTGTGCATGGTGGCTTGGGCCTGTAATTCTAGCACTTTTGGAAGCTGAGGCAGGAAGATTACTTGAGGCCGGGAGTTCGAGACTAGCCTGAGCAAGAGCGAGACTCCTTCTCTACAAAAACATAGGAAAATCAGCCAGGTGTAGTAGTGCACACCTGTAGTCCCAGCTACTTGGGAGGTTGGGGTGGGAGGATTGCTTGAGCTCAGGAGGTTGAGGCTGCAGTGAGCTATGATGATGCCACTGCACTCCAGCCCAGGTGACAGAGTGAAACCTTGTTTCAAACAAACAAAAAAGAAAATGATATACGATCTGATGAGTGAGATAAATTTATGGGATGATGTTCAAATATCACCCCAAGCCTTAAATCATCTACCTCCCAGCTCTATGTAAAGGCCAACCCTTTTCCTACACTAGTGGATTCTACCCACTCTGGCCTCCTCAAGGATTTTATATCTGAAATTATTATTTTCTACTTTTTCTGTCTCATCTTTTTTATCATGAACAGTTTTTTCCCTTCCATTTTTCCTACCTAATTCCCAGTAGTACTTGAGATTCTTTACAATCTCTGATTCATAATAAATAATTTAAAAAATTAATAAACAAGCAAATAAAATAAAATAAAAAATAAAACCTCCCAAAACTTCAACAAATGGTAAGTTGGTAGATTTGGGTAATGGAAAAATGGAATCATTCCTCAAATCTATTATGCTGTTTATCTTTCGAAAAGATTACCTAATACTATTTTTAGTAAGTACATTTGGTCAACATCTTAAATTTACTTTCTGCTAGCCCGTATTGAAGGAAAATTAATAATATCTGTTAATCCCCTGGATAATTCTTCTTTTGTATAGAAATCTTATTCACTAGTATTCCATTAAAAGAAGGAAAATATGATTTTTGTTTCCCCCAAAACACAAAGAAACTTGTAATTAGATTTCAACTTAGACTCAAATTTTCTCATAGAAAATGTAATTAAATAGAAAACTCTTACACTTCCTGACATATTAACCTCTGTAGCATCTACAATAACAATTTGTCATCTTAGTTATTAAGTAACAGTATTAGCTCTATGGCACAGAGACATAGCTAGTGGCCATGAAGTTGATCATAGCACAGATGATAGTTGATTTCTAATTAGTGCATCTGAAGGAACATAGAGGGAAAGTGAAACTTTTTCTCTGTCCTTCCCTTCTGGTGATTAAAATTTTCACTATATTGTGATTATACAAAAAAAACCATTGTCTGACCAGGAGAAAAACATTCTGAATTTGGAAAAATCTATTCTATTCTATTCATTTAATTAAATTACAATTAACTTGAGTTGAATCCACTCCTGTACATACATAAACGACAATTATTACTGGGTGTGATGAGTGGGAAAGGATGCAAAAATGCTTCTTTACTTAAAAGCTCTCTCTGATCTGAAGGAAAAAAAATAGATTAAAGACTACCTGCATTTGCCAAACAAAAAAAATTGAATGATAAGGCAATAATCAACTTTATTAAAAAATTGCCTATATAGTGTAGTCATCACAATATTTTTAAAATGCCCTTTAGAACATATTACAGCAAGAAAAAGAGAAAATATGTTTTACAAAACAATATTTGAATTCTATTATTTTTTGTTGAAATGTACCAGGAGACTTAGAAGCTTAGTCCACCTTGAAATATTGGATTTTTGAATAAATGACATTAACGTCTTTATTAACATTAACTTTTGAAATTGAAATTGTTTATTATAGGGGAAACAGAAGCATAGCTACTTTTCAGACCATTCAGGCATTTGTTTACATCTTGAATCTGCTTCTTGTTTGAGTTATAATTTTGTCTTAATACAATTTGCTTAAATTTGGAATGACAGAATCAAATTTATGGACTGTTACTTGGATTAAACAACAAAATACCTACAAAGCATTTAGTTATAAACCTAGAAACTGTTATTATTAATAATTTTACCACTGATATATTTGCAAGAATCTCTGTGAATAAGATGAAACCCATTGTGTAGTGTAACAGTAAAAAGACTGAGCTCATATTTTGTTTCCTTTGAATCAGGAGAGATCTAAAGCAGCCTGCACTACCTATTTGATATTTTGTCTGCTTTGTCTCCTTTGAATAAAATCAACTGATAGCGTGAAATCACCAAATAAAATAGCCTCCAAAAAATAAGTGTTCTGTTTAGAATGTTGAGAATAATCATTTGCAAAAAAGTGAACTACCCTTACTTTTAAACATTTTGACTTTTAAATAAAAATGTAATTAAAAATATTTCAATAAAATGAACACATTATTCCACTTATGCTATTCATAACATGGAATAAAATCAAGGTAGAAATGATCACACAGAGTTTAAAGCTTAAATGTTAATTATAAACCTGGCCAATAGGCAATTAAGATGTACTTATTAAGTGGTTCCATTAAGATGAATTATCCTAATATGGCTCTTAAATTAGCTCAAAATTTACATAAAAAGCAATAATTATAAATATGAAGGGTCCTATCTACTGTTTCATTAAGAGCATCTCTTTTGCATTTAGTAACCGAGGTTAGGAGGGCATATTTAAAATATAATAATCGTACAAATTGTCTCTTTGGCAAGCTAGTCTTTTCTAATAAAGGACAAAGGTACAGTCACAAGTCTGCATTTAGAACAAATAATTACTACTTTTACGCCTTTATTTTAACATTAAACTTTTCTTCTAAAGAGTGTAAAGAATGCCTTGGGAAAGAATCCAGCATCACAATTAAATTTAATTGAACAAACCACACACAAAGCCCACATTTCCATCATAAAACACAACCCCAAGAAATAATTCTGTACTGTACATTTAAATTTTGTTAGTGTAATTAAAGAAACCCAGACTAAACGGTTAATCTGCTTGCCTTGAGTTGTAATAGTAAATATAAAAAGGTATATAGGCTTTATATGGATTTTTTATATTGTGTCCCATTCCTAAAAGGAAGAGGGAGGGAGGGGAAAAAGGAGGGAGGGGGAGAGAGAGACATAGAGAAAGAGAAGACTGAGAGAAAATCTTTCTTGTTGTTTTGTAGTCAAGAGTCAAGATAGGTAAAAAAAAAAAAAAAAAAAAAAAAAAGAACAGAAAAAGTGGTTTTGTAATTTTTATGATATCTCCCAGGACTAAACTAAAAATGGTCTTGTAATTCAATTTAAGATCAGGAAGGAGATAGGTGTTCTACATCATAATTATTACATGATTCATATTTATACTAGAGCTGTGAGGGATATGAACTTGTATGTAGATACTGTGATAGCTACTTCTGAGATGACTCTTGCAATTGCATGTATCAGATATTAATATTTTTAAGATATGGTGAGTTGTGGCAAAAGAAAATAAAAACAAGGAAGGAACAAGGGATTTAAGGGATGGGGAAGAGGTGAAGTTTCAGAAGAATAGAATGGACCACCCAGAAAAGAGTTGCTCTTCCTCCACATCTGTAACCAGTAGGGTAAGCAGGTGGAATGGTAGTTTCCTAGCAATTTTGCTTGGTAATGACTAAAAGAATTTAGAAAAGTTATGCACACATTGCACAATTTAGGCTACATCCCTAAAATGAACAACCCTCCATACATAAGCCACAACACACTTGAAATTCATTTTTTATTCCTGTGATTAGAAGTCTCCAAGATTTTAAGTAAATTATCCAGGTTGATTTTCATTTCAATTACTAATAGCAGAGGATTGATAAAAGCATAGAATGCTATACATTTTGCTAATAAATAACTATTATATATTTTTCTTAATAAGAGGGAAAACATAATACATATTGCTGGAATGAGAACCAAGTACAAATTTTACAGTGATACATTTTTTAGGTGCTAGCATTGGGAAAAACTTGTTTATGTAAATGAGAACAGAAGTTGTTTTGTTATTTCACTCAATGATATGAATTCCTTTAACTATAGACTAGAAATCATACAGTGATTGAAAATTATAGTTAATTTTTATTGATTTATTTGATAATTTAATTTGCTGCTCGTTTCAGCTTCATTGGTGAAAAAAATGCAAAAGGATTTTTCCTCAATAATTAGAGTCAATCATGTTTTTAGTTTCTGGAAGTATACTGTACTTGTTAATTTTCCATTTAAAGGAACTTCTTTTTAAACTGAAATACTTAGATAATTTGGGACAATTGAATTATTTTTAATCTCAATACACATTCTTCCATTCTGTACTTTTAATTAAAATATATATTTTACCATGTGCTTAAATATATTTTCAGGAAAACTTTGGAGCTGCAGGTTTGGTTCAATGAGTATCAAAAATGATTCACAATATAAACTAATGGGCAAGTTCAGTCCTTATTGTGTAACCAATCAGCAGAATCGGATTTGCTTTCTATCCTGAAAAGACTGAATCATTTTTCAATATTAATATTTGTATTAATATGGATTCCTATGCCTACTATTTTTCTTCTAGTTCTCATTCTCATTCATTCTAGAACTCTTTCCTTTTCTCAACAGATGGAAATGCTTCTTACTAAAATGAAAAAAAATTGAATTTTCTTTTTATTAGGTGCCTCAGTGCCTCAGGATTTTTAACATTCATGATAATGTAACGTAAGAAGTCTCAGGATGACCAAGAGATACACCCTTCTTTGCAGAGTGAGAGATGGGCAAATGGGAAGGATGAAATGGGGGAAAAAGCTGATAGGAAGGATTTTTTGTGGAACTAGAGAACTTCAGGGTTCATGCACGTACTCCCTTTGGGGAATCTTGAGTTCTTTCCACATGTAGGTATATCCCAAGGTCAAAACTGATGGGATAAAGAACAGGTTTCACTTAATCTCCTGCACTGTAACTGTAAAGATTGTCAAGAGACGGGAGCTGGTAGGAATGGAAGAAAGGCAGGTATTTCAGGTCGAGAAGAGAAGTTAAAAGAACCAGAGAACCAAATAAAGGGACCTAAGATTTTGATGTGAGAAAAGAAGAGAGCTTTCTTGAGGGGACATATTGCAGGCTGAGGGCATGTCCTGTTCTGATGTCCCCAAATTCTGGACAGGAAGGCCCAAATTCTTATACAGTCAGTTGGAATGAAATAGCTCATCTTCATCGTCCTATACTATGAATACTCTTAGGATTCTAGGAACATAAGGCTCATTGATAGTAAAGGAATGCTATAGTCTTTTCTATAGTTATGATTTCCATTTCCCACTGAAATAATATGAATAATGCCATCACAAAAAATTACCAATAAATATATATATGTGTATATTTATATATACATATATATAAATTGTAGGTTTTTTGTTTTTGTTTTGCTCAAGCAAGATTATTTTTGATAGAATTAGGCTTTATGGTTTGTTTAAAATCCAGAGATAAATTCAAGCCATGTAAACATTGTGTTCTTTTAGAAGTGGTCCTTGACTCCAAGCTAAAATGCATTGAATGACCTTTTGGCCTAAAGATGTTCTTGTGAGTTGCTAAGAGATTTGTTCTGGAATATAAATCAGTATCTAGGTTGAATGGCAGAGAGCTACAAATAGATAATTGAGAACTTTGAAAATGAATTTTATTGAAAAGTTAAAAGAGGAAAATATGCTCTATCTCAACTTCATTGATAATTCGGTAGGATTTTGTATTGTGTTGTAGTAATAATTTATAACCTATATAAATTCTTTTTTGAAAGAGTAGTATTAATTTAATGTGACCAAATAGACTAGGAATGTGATATGTCCCCAAGAAATAGGACAATATCTTCTGTCAGGTAGAAAAGAAAGCCAGACCTTGGCTTATTAGTGTCTCTGGAGCCACAGGTAAAGGAAATGGAGTCACCTTCTCACAGACAATGCATTCATTATTCCAGGCATTTTACAAAAGCATGATAACATTCAAAAGAAATTTGATTGACATTTATAATATCTCAAGCAAAAATAATTAGGTCGTATTTGGTATTATAATGGGGAATTCTGCATATGAGAATGATATTTTAGCAATTTTAGTAATAATTTATCAAATATATTTTATTTAGAAAAAAATTACTGCTTTAATGATTTTGATTTTATATATCATGGCATGATTTTCAGTATCTCTACACTTTTAAATTTTCCTTAAAATATTGGCATAGGTTTTGAAAGAAAATATAAAAAATTCAAATAGTTTTCAGAAAAAAGTAATCAGAGCATAACAATTCTGCACATATTTAGTTATTATTAAATGTGATTTAAGAATTAAATTTTCTTATAGCAACACTATTAATATGGTCTTTAGAGTTCTAGAGAGAAAGTAAAAACCTGTTTCATTTTTTTAAATGATATAAGACCTTGCGATAATAATAATTTCATATGAAGCCATCCAAATTTTAATAAATATATGAAGAATAATAGCAAAGTCAAATTATAATTCTTTTTTTGGACTTCCAGCATATAGCACCAAAATTTTATATTCCTTTTCATTAATTAGGCATAACCTATAAAACAATCTGAGGAAAAATGATTAATCAGAAACTGAAGTTGTGTGTTAATTATGATCTATTGAAACATTTTATATCGCAGCATAAGCTTTTTATATTATCTTCAGCTTGCAAAGCTAATGTTAATTACTGTATGGATTAATAGCTGTCAAGTGTGTCCTACTTTCAGTATAAATGAATACAAATTAGCTTCGTATTTTGGCAATAAATAGAGTACATCACTTTTGGAATTCTTTTAACTCTTATATGCACATATCCTTACAGAATTCCAAGTAGCACTTACATATTTCTCTGTTATAAAAAAAAAATCTCAATTCTGAAACAAGAAAAAATAACCTTGGTTCTGTTTCTCCCTGTAATGAGATTGCTGATTGAGCAGACTGTGGGTATCAGGCCACCTATGAGTACACGCTGTGGAGAATGAACCAGGCCTAAGGCAATGACCCTGAGCTGCCACTATTAAAAACGCATGTTATTTTCCCATAACACACTGTGTTACTCATTAAAAATGAATAGACATTAAAGCATTTATTTTTCCCATTTGTTACTCAAGGTTTAAAACCTAAGTTCATTTTATTTAAGACAAAATCAAATAATCCTGAAAGTTTTAAAACACTGCAAGAGTCTTATGAGTAAATATTAAGCTTCTCTGTCTCTCTTTTTTTTTTATTAATACGTTAAAAATACTTCATGGATCTTGATGGAACACTAAGTTTGTGTTCTCTAGAATTCAAGTAACCTATAGCTTATTTTCTATAGATCATAGTTCTCACTCTATACTATAATATTAGAGCTTAGTAACAACCACAGAGATCATTTTCCTTATTCCAGGGTCTCTTTATTTTCATTTATCCCACAGTCCTTTGCCAGAGTGGTAGTCTTAATTATTTATGTATTTTTTATTTTTATTTTTAAATTGACAGATAAAATTTTATGTAGTTATCATTGTTTTGAAGTATATATACATTGTGAAATGGTTAAAACTAGCTAATTAACAAACGTATTACCTCACACAGTTATCATTTTTCAGGTGAGAACACTTAAAATCCACTATCTTTGCATTTTAAAAAATATACCATTATGTCATACCATGCCCTCCAATTTTCCTTACCTATTCGATCTTACCAGTAAACGAACAAATATTAATAAAACCTAGAAAGATATAATTAAAACCAGAAAGATATAATTAACCCCAAACAATGGAAGATTACCTTTACCATGACTATATCTCTAGTACACGAGATCAAGGCCTGGAAGAACAATGCCTCTTCAGTCTCTGTTCTACCTTCTACCACCCAGCTTTCTTTTGTGAAGGCTTTTCTTGTCTCTGGTGTTTAACATTTGCCATTTATGGCCAACTTCAAGAAAAATAAAAGCCCCTGGTTGGAATATGTCCCTATACAATGATCTCAGGAAAAAGAAAGAATCAGAGTACAACATCATAAACTTAATTTTTGAAGACTTCTTTTTGGTTTCTTGACCAAGTTACAGCAGCAATTGGGTTGTTTTTCTAATAATTCCTTTGATCCTGGATTAGCTTCTTACGGCTGCCATAACACATGACCACAAACCACGTGGCTTATGACAACAGAAATTTATACTCTCACACTGTGGAGAGGAGAAGCCTGAAATCAATGTGTCAGCAGGGCCATGCTCCCTCTGGAGCCTCTAAGGGAGAGCTCTTCGTTTCTTTCAGCTCTGGCAGCCCCAGGTGCTCTTTAGTTTACAGGTTTGTCCCTCTGTCTGCCTCCATCTTCACATGGTATTCTCCCTGTATGTCCGTGTCCAAAGTTTGCTCTTCTTGTAAGGACACAAGTCACATTAAATTAGTCCTTCATCCCCACAATGACCTCATCTTAGGTTGATTACATTTGTAAAGGACTCTGTTTCCAAATAAAGTCAAATGCACAGGTATCAGGGTTCAGACTTCAACATATCTATTTTGAGGGGGGACACAGTTCAACCCGTAACAGACTCCATTTTTGGAAAAACTTAAAGGAAACATCCTCTGTAGTCTTTGTTTGTTTGTTTGAGAAAGAATCTGGCTCCATTGCCGGGGCTAGAGTGCAGCGGTGTCATCATAACTCGCCTCAAGCTCAAACTCCTGATGGTGAGCAATCCTCCTGCCTCAGCCTCCCAGAGTGCTAGGATTATAGGCTTGAGCCATCGTGCCTGGACCCTTTTTTTTTTAAATTCATCCAAGTTGGCCTCAGACCTGTAGTCTTTTAAGATAAATGATTCTGGATGATTAGTTACATAATATAACCATTGGAAATAACTTCTTCTGTGTTGAATAAAAAGTTATTTCTTCTGTGTTGAATAAAAGGTTATTTTTTGTCATTTAAGTCCTATCAATCCTTTTCATTTTACAGCACAGTCTTATATGTTCGAACTACGTTTTCATAGGCATTTTCAGGAACTTATGCTATGCTTGAGAGAGGCTACTCTGTGGTGTACGTCTGTGTTTAGTACCACAATTTAAGAAGGATAATGACAAATCCTGTAATAACTAAAAAAGAAGTGAAAAAAATGAGAGCTCTTGAAAGCATTGTTATCTGGAGAAAAATCTAAAGAATCAGGGACTTTAAAAAAAGGCATTTGGTAACTGTCTTTGCTGTATTTGGATGGATCTTTTTGTGTGTGATTTGGAATGGGATTGGGGTGACTTTGCTCATCTCTGGGAGACAGAAATAGCACAGAGGGGTCGAGGGTATGAGGAGGGTAATTTAAGTTCGGTATAAAGAATGATGTATTTTCTGATATACAGGCTCAAAATCAAATATGTGTGACAGTCATCTTCTTTTTAAAAGTGTTCAGAGATGGGTAGTTCCATCCATTAAGTTCAAAAATATTTAATAAGCACAGTCCAAGTGACAGAGTATGGGGCTGAAACCAACATTAACCCTGAGGATGTGAGTTTGTGAGTTTCGCCTGAATAAGGAGTTGAACTGGGCTGCACCTGGTCCTCTGAAAAGTCCTCTTATCTTTAAGATTATGGCTTTGATATGCTTCTTAACCTTCAAAGACAAGTTTAACATGGTACTGGCTTTTTAACTTAACAATAACACAGGATAAGTTTGATTATAAAATACATAGTACAGTATAGAGGAATTGTCGCAGTATGCAGAGCCATTTTCTGAACAAATACGTTTGGTCTCTGCTGAGGAGCAAGAACATGGTTTGTTTCGGCTTTTTCCCACCATGTCTTCTGCTGAGTTGAGTTCTGATGAGGATATGCTGTAAAATACAATTTCCTCACACACTCTACAGGGGAGAATATACAATAACATATTGGATGATAGAAGATGGACTAATTGCTTCTAACTCAATTACTAGAAATTCTTGTGCAGTCTTTGTTGTTATCAATTTAGCACTGAAAAGCAAATATGTAAATAGAATGCAAATCACAATAATCAGTAAGCTAAATTGTTTGTAATAAATTTAGATATTTTACATTTCCTCTTGGCTCATCAGAAATGATTAGAGAATGTAAATGATCTCATTGGAATTAATGTAGGTTCTCTGCTGCCATTAGTGTTTTCAAGTATTACTTCACACTTTTACAAAACTGAAATCATTGGGCATTAAAATGGAAAAACAGTGCTCTTTTAAGATGTAATTATCCACTGTAGCATATTAACACTTTCAAGTGTCAGATTCGTAATTAAAGACTGAGAAAATCACCGAAGGCTTCCAAAACCACCTGCCAATCTGGCTTTATTATTAAAGAATAAGAATAAATAGGGACTTTATTTCATTTGATATTTGGTGAAAACTCAGCTCAATATAATTGATTAACTTCAAGGAAAAAAAGTGAGAAGACACTGATAATAAGTATCTGAAATGAAAATGATGGCATCACTATAAAAGTACTGACATTTAACGGATGATAGGGGAATATTACAAACTATTTTATGCTCCTAAATCTGACAACTTAGGTGAAAAAGACAAATACGTTAAAAGATTCAAACAAGAAAATACAAACAAAAAGATACAAATTAAATTTTACTGAAGAAATGATAACCTGAATAATCCTGTATCTGTTAAAGAAATTCAATTCATCATTTAAAATTTTCAATTAAAGAAAACTTCAGATTCTGAGAGCTTTACTGGTGAATGCAACCAAAAACTTAAGGTAGAAATAATAATGCTATACAAACTGTTCAAAAATAAAGAAAAATGGTGAATACTTTCCAATTCACCTTAAGAGGCCAGCATTATTCTGATACCAAAAGTAAATATGACATTATAAGAAAGGAAAACTACCACTATCCTTCATGAATAAAGATGTAAAACTCTTCAAAATATCAACAAACTGGATCTAACAATATATGAAAGTGATAAAACATCAATATTAAGTGGGGTTTATCCAAAACATGTAAGTCTGGCTCTTTGTTTGAAAATGCTTCAAAATAATTCAACACATCAAGGAATAAAAAGAGAAAGAAGACTGGCAATATCATTGTACACAGAAGAACACATTTTATAAAATTTAACATTCACTCATGCTAAAGTTGTTGTGTGAATAGGGGTGGATGGGGACTTTCTCAAACTGATTTGGAGTGTGTACAGAAAAACTACAGCTAATACTTCACTTAATGATAAAAGAATTAATGTTTTCCCCATAAGATTGTGACCAAGGCAAAGATGTCTACTGTCACCACTCTTATGAAACATCTGGTTGGAATATCTAGCCAGTGCAATAATGGAAAAAGAAAAGGAATAGAAACCTGTTACCAAGCAAAAAGATTGAAAACAAATATAAAAATTCCTCCTATTCTCAAACGGTAGGATTGTTTATGTGGAAGATTTCAAATAATCTAAAAAAGAGCCATTAGATCTAATAAATGAGTTTAGCAAGTTTCCAAAACACAAGCGCAATATAAAAAATTCAATTTTATTACTATATAGTAGGAATGAACAATTAGGATATAAATTAAACAAGCAGTACAATTTACAATAGGACACAGAAACATAAAATACTGAAATTTAAATCTAGCAAAAGATATTCAAGATCTGAAGGCCAAACTCAAAACAAGAAGAAGAAGAAGAAGAAGAAAAAGAAGAAGAGGAGGATGAGATGACAATATTGGATAGCAGTAACATGTAAAATGGAACAATAATGACAGATTTTAAAACAATTTATTAAAGTTATTAAGTATGAAATGTCTGATTTCCTTAAGTATTAGGAAAGCAAGTACAGCTGACACAAGATGAGGAACTTGTGATCTTTACTGAGTGTGAGATCTATACTGACTGTGATCCTTGTGTCTTGTCCACTCTGAGTAGGATCATCTATCTGCTACGCCTCTTGCTTTAGCTCACACACTGGTCTACTTGATGGTCCCAGAAATACCAAATATTTCCTGTCTTTGGATATTTATACTACTGGAAATACGAAATACTCCTTCTGCTTAAAACTTTCTTCTGAATGATGTTCTACCTAATTTCCTTCAGTTTGTGCTTAAAATCATTTATTTACACATGCCTTTTTCTCACCATTCTCTATGAACTAAAAAGCCCCCACTACCTGCTAGCATTTGCTTTCTCTCTCACCTTCCTTTGAGTTTCTCAGAAACACTGATCAACACCTAGAGTTTTATTGTTCATTTACTTGCCCTTCTTTTCTCCCTAGAACTTTCCCTATAATGTCTGGGAATGCAACTGGCATGTTCACGGGGGCATCCTCAATGTCTAAAAGGCACTAAGCAAATATTAATTATTAATGAATGCATTGTATATGGATATTGAACAATCCTAGACAGTGTTAATTGTTAAATGCCTCTGTTTTCTCATGGATGGCCATTGATACTGATTCCAGTCACAGAATAAATCCTTCTTCAGGAGTGTGATATTTATTAGCACTCCAAGAATACCTCACGATATTTTATTTATGTGTATATATATATATATATGACATCACTAAAGATATTAAAGATATATATTCTATAATTTGGAGTTATCCTCAAACACTATTTTTTCCCTAAGCATTACCCAATTCAGCATGAGCACAATGGGTAGGGAAAACACCTGGATAATAAATAGCCTCTGTACTTGCAGGATTTTTCTGGATGGAGAAACTGGAAAGTAAAGTGCAGTGAAAGGGCTAGGGCATAAACAAAAGTGCAAAAATGAAAATGAATATATTTTATAATCATAACTGTGCATTTATTTCTAAAAGTTTGAAAGCAGTCCTGTTCAAGGAAGTTAAGATTAGCTCAGGCATCAAACAATACTCATGAAAGATTTCATGGAGATATAAATATATGTACACATACATATACACATGCATATAAAATAGACACATTCACCATTTGCTAGATGGGAAAGTCAATAATCAGAAAACTTATTGGTGATACTTTTTTCAAAAAAGAAAACAACGTTAGAGGGGTGTGTAAAAGGAAATATTGCAAATATTCTTTATGACAGGGGCATGCTATTACCTATTTTAGCTAATTCTTCACACCCAATTCTCTCACTTTTAGCTTAGGAAGAAGTCTCCATACTTAAAGGCAATAATTTTTATCTTTTTAGTTATTAAAATATTACTATGTTATATTATCCTTCAGATAGTTCTATTTTTTTTTTCATCCTTAGGATAGTGTCCCCCTCTGAGTGCAGTCTAATTTCATGGTATATGTTCCTGATGTGGATTTTTTCTTTTATAGTCAGCTCATCTTCAGTGTTCTACCTATCATCGGCCAACCATTTGCATTTGTTTCTGCTAAGTTTTCCAATGGTATCTCCAAAGTAGGATCAGTTTTTATATATGTAGGTACCCTATAAAGATCCCTTTTGCCACACCAGGATATCCATCCCTGAGATGCTATTAGTATTAAGCTTCTAATAACTTGGAGCTGCTTTTTTTCTCCAACAAATTGCCTTTGGCTGATGGAAGCCGTCTGACATGAGAAGTTATCTGCCTGCACCTCCCAGGCTACAACCATAAGTCCCACTGACATCAGAATGCAAAATGCCAAACACTTGCCTCAAAAGTCGGCTTATTCTGTGTTATGTTTTATATTCCACAATCTTTCCCGTGGGTCATGCAAGGCTTTCCCTTTTCCTGTTCTGCTTCGTATGCTCTTCACAGGCTTTTCCTGAAGAGCACCCCTGAATAAATCATGGGTACCTGAGTCCCTGCTGCCAGCTCTGTTTCTCAGGAAACAAACACAGGCTTATTTCCAAGTAAAACCCCTACTCCTCCCTATCGCCATCCAAAGCTGTTGTGGTAGCAGCTCAGAATCTTCTGCAGAACGGAATTTCTCTTTATTTCAAGCACAGTACTGAGACTAATTTTTTTGTTGTTGTTACATTTTATCCAACAGTCCTAGCTGCTGGTAATAAAAGTGGTTCTTATTTTCTCATCCTGCTATGCTGTTGTTCAAACCACAAAGGCTTTCTATCTAATTTTATTCATAATTCCTCTTGATAATGCTGTTAAATTTGCCCTATATAGTTCAAGTTATCTGTAAATTAGTATTAAAACTATTTGCTTTATGTAAAAGCTTTCTGACACTTCGGTCTAAATTGCAGAGCTTGGAAGAGGTTATTTGACCATGAAAAGCACTTCTGATTGAGACAAGGGGACAGAGAAAGTGGCATAATTACCTCTGTACTGGGAATGGAAATTGCAGAGCTTTTTTGGAAAGCAATTTAGCACTATGTACCATGGATATTAAAAATATTCACACGATTTGGCTCAATTCTACTTCTTTCCTTAGGAAATATTCTAAGAAAAAAATTCAAGTGGAAGGAAAAACACGCGTAAAATGGCAATCATATTTATTGTTATCATAGAAAGTAATTGAAAACCTAAATGCTGCCCAACTAATGGGTGTAAAATAAACATAAAATGCATAGATGAAAATGAACCAAACGAGTTTCTTCAGGTAATTTATCACATGTAAACAAGTGTCTGAGTTAGGTTCTCCATCTATGCTCTATGTTCAGACACAAAAACAGTGAAGCTTTTCTGTCCTTGACCTTATAAAAACAAACTTAAGAAATGAAGAGGCCAAAGCCACTTGAGCAACAGCCTTTGAACAGTCAGTACTATAAAAGCATCCACAGAATTGAATTTTCTGGATTGATACAACGCATAAATGGTAGAAAAGTTATCATAACAAGCCAAATCACCATCATTTATTTTATGCAATTAGGTAATACAAATGTTCTAGGCGATACAATATAGCTAGAGATGAATCCATCCTAAAATAGGTTTTCACTCTTAGATTAAGAAAAAGTTGTTGCTCTTAGCTGACCCAGAGAAATTCTGTTGATTAATTGCATTTTTATTTGTACTTAATGTCTTTCTTCTTGTTTTTTCCTTGGAATTTTTTCCTTCTATTCTGCCTTTTCAAAGTTTTGTTTATTCTTCAGGCCTAACTCAAAGGTAACTTATTCTGTTAATAATTCCCTGGCAAAATTTTCTTTCATGCCACTGCTGTGGCATGTATGACGATGTAGTGTACTAATTTGTGAATGAATATATCTCTTTCTCCCACTACAGGATCTTCAACACAGGTAATATATTTTGTCTTTATATCTGTGTCTGGTAAATAGCAGTAGATAAACAAGGACTGGATTAATGTCAATTTCCTTCAATGTAACATAACTGACTTTTATACTAGTCACTAAAATTTTGGTCATCATAAGTTTTACTATTCTTTCTATGAAAGAACAATGATTTCAGATATTTGAAAGAAGTAAATTGTCGGGAAATAGGGTTTCGACAGTCCTCAAACATCTCAGAAATTGACATTAATTTTATTGTTTCCCAGTATGCTTTTTTGGGCATTGCTCATCCCTTGTTCCAAATATGAGGTTGTAGAGAGGTTGGCCATATTTTCACATGTCTCTAGAGCTGAAATAAATTGCTAGGAGAAGAGTATCTTAGCCATGCAGGATTCATTATTATTCATTATTATATTATTAATATTCATCATTATATTCTTGAAAATGTGGTTAATTCTTGACTGACATTTTTTTTTTTTTTTTGAGACAGAGTCTCACTGTGTTGCCCGGGCTGTAGAGTGCCGTGGCTTCAGCCTAGCTCACAGCAACCTCAAACTCCTGGGCTCCAGCCATCCTTCTGCCTCAGCCTCCCGAGTAGCTGGGACTACAGGCATGTGCCACCATGCCCGGCTAATTTTTTACATATATTTTTTAGTTGGCCAATTAATTTCTTTCTATTTTATAGTAGAGACGGTGTCTCACTCTTGCTCAGGCTGGTCTCGAACTCCTGACCTTGAGTGATCCACCCGCCTCGGCCTCCCAGAGTGCTAGGATTACAGGCATGAGCCACTGCGCCCGGCCGAGAAATGACTGGTTTTATGTATGTACCCAGAAATCATAAAGAACCAAACATTACCAACTAATCTGCTGCTCAAAATACTCAAAGCTGAAATACATACCCCAGAATCCAGAATGTAAAAACTTCAGTCTGTCAAACAAAATAATATTTGACTCTAACGTTTATTATATAGTGCATGGGGGAAATTTAAAGAGTAATTAATGATTACAGAAAAACACCAAGTGGTAAGGATGGGATGAAATGTCCCTCTGTAGCTGTCAGCAGCTCTCTTGTAACACTCTTTGTCAGGCTAATGCTTTTGTTCTTATTGTCTCTGTATGCTCAACTCTCCACCTGTGAGCCTGTACTAATTCATGAATCTTATAACTCACTGTCACAACCTTGAATCTTAACAGTGAAGGCTGTTACGGAGTAATTTAAACACTAAAGTTTAAATACTAGTGGGATTTAAAAATAAAATAATATAAAAGTAAATAGTATGGTAACAACAGCACAAAGAATGGGAGACAGAATTGGGAGTATACTGAGAATACTATTGTACGGCTCTTTTACTACATGTGAAGAGGCATAATAGTATTTGAAGGTAAGTAATGATTAATTAAATATGTATATTATAAATCCTAGCACAACCAATAAAAAAACTTTTAAAAAGTACAAATAATAAACCACTAGTGGAGATAAATTCAGAAGAAAGCAGAAAAAGACAAAAAAAAAAAAAAAAAAAGAACAGATAGAATACAAAACTACCAGCAGGACAAGAGATTTTAATTCAATGACAACAGTTATTATGTTAAATGTAAAAGGTCCAAGCCAGGGTTGGCAAAGTAGAGCTCTTGAGCCATATCTGGCCCACCATAAATAAACGAAGCTTTCGTGGAATACAGACACACTGGCTCATTTGCACACAGCTTTCATGCTATAGTGGCAGAGTTGAATGGTTGCACAACACAAACGTGGTCCACGAAACCCAAAACATTTTCCATTTCGTCTTTTATTTAAAAAGTTTGTTAGTCTCCAGTCTAAACATATCAATTGAAAGATAGTATCAGACTGGACTCTTTTTTTGAGACAAGGTCTCACTCTGTTGCCTGGGCTACAGTGCAGCAGCATCATCATAGCTCTCTGCAACCTCAGACACTTGGGTTCAAGCAATCCTCCTGCCTCAGCCTTTCAAAGTAGCTGGGACAACAGATATGTGCTACCACACCTGGTTAATTTTTTTTATTTTTTATTTTCTGTCAAGATGGGGTCTTGCCATTGCCTAGGCTGGTCTCAAACTCCTGGTCTCAAGAGATTCTCCTGCTTCAGGCCTCCCAAAGCGCTAGGATTATAGGCATGAGCCGCCACACCTTGCCAAGACTGGCTTTTTTTTTAAAGTAAGGCTCAATATTCCATCTACAAAAAACCTATTTTAAGTAAAAAGACATAGATTAGTGAAAAGTAAAAGAAAAATATATACCATGTATACGTTAATCAAAACCTAGACTAGTTGGGTGTGGTGGCTCATGCCTACAACCCCCATACTCTGAGAGGCGGAGGTGGGAGGATTGCTTGAGGCCAAGAGTTCAAGACCAGCCTGGGCAACATAGTGACACCCCATCTCTACAAAAACAATAATAATAAATCCTAGACCAGAGTTTCATCATCCGGGTTGATCTAATGTTACTCCTACTAGTCAGAAGGAATATTTACCAGCAAGATTCCAAAACAGTAGAACAAAAACTCCTAATTAATGCCTTTCAAATAGGATGACAGACCAATTGATAAGAGCCTGGCAATCAATGAAGTGAAAATGCAGGTCTCCTCTCTGCTTTTGGGTTAGTCAGCGGGTAGGAGTTCTAAAATACCATTTCCTAAACTCTGGAGATCCTTACTGTAATACATATAGCACTGATTGGTTAAAATATGATATCATGATTCAATCTATTTAATGTGACTAAATTTTTGTGAAGTATCATCTCTAGATTTTTTAAAAATGCAAACTGAGTTGCACATTATGTAAAACAATCACTAAAGTAAAACCTCCAAGTTCAGAACAGTAATTTATGTGTTGTTCTTACCATAAAGCAACGTAAATAATGAAAAAATGAGAGAAACGATCCTGAAATAATTATTTTTGTCTCTGAGTCTAGCAACAAAGGGAAAATTTCTATGTCTTTTCGCAACTTCAGCAATAACAAGCCAAAGTCTACTTAGGTCGCAACTCAACTCTACTAAAAGTAGTTCCTAAATGAAGTGCCTGCCAATACTTAGTTACTCTGAAAAGGTTTCTCTAGGCAATCCACGATAAATTCAAGGATCTGCCGCCCTTGCTGTTAACGGAATGGATTACAATATAGTTTGCCAGTCGCTGCTGTAGTGTGGGAAGCGATGCCATGTTAGTGTCGCTGCTGTTACTTTCCTTTACAGGCAGTCCCAACCTACAAACACCTAACCTGTACGTGGATGGCTGCCCTATCACCAAAGCCCTTGTGATCAATGGGACTCCACAGAAAAAGAAGAGAACTCATGGTTTCAGAGACAGAGGCAAAGGAGAAGCTGTGAAGAACAATAGCAACTTACAGGAACTAACCCCACAGAAAACTCCCCGATAGGACAGGCTTGTCTATAAACAACAACACTCTTAATAAAAAATTATTTTCACAGAAAATCTTTAATTATAGAATTATTTGAATAAGTATCTTCTTTTTAAAATATAAATTCTTTTATAAGAATTACTGATCTCTCACTTTATTTAAGTTTCTTTGGAACTATACATGAGAACACTAGAGTTCTCCAGACAATTTTGCAATGACTGTAGAGAGCAGTATTGAACAATAAAAATATTTTTTTAAATATTAAATATTTTAAACAATATTGTTTAAACACAATTATTTTATTGTTTTATAATTGACAAAAATGTCAGTTATACATGTAATTTTAAATATTATAGTAGCCACATTTAAAAAATTAAAAAGAAACAAGTACAATTTAGTATTTTACTTAGCCCAATATATCCAAAACATGCAACTTCAACATATAATATACAAATAAATGAGATATTTAACATTTTAAAGTTCATAAATTTCTTTGAAATCGTTTACATATTTTACTCTCAAAACCCTTCTCATTTCAGGCTAGCTACATTTCAAGGGCCCTGTTTTTTCTGGTTTAAAAATGCTTTTAAACCAGGCAGTGGCTCACACCTGTAATTCTAGCACTCTGCGAGGCCGAGGCGGGAGGATCGCTCAAGGTCAGGAGTTCGAAATCAGCTTGAGCAAGAGTGAGACCCTGTCTCTACTAAAAACAGAAAGAAATTTATTGGCCAACTAAAAATATATAGAAAAAATCAGCCGGGCATGGTGGCACATGCCTGTCGTCCCAGCTACTTGGGAGGCTGAGGCAGGAGGATCGCTTGAGCCCAGGAGTTTGAGGTTGCTGTGAGCTCGGCTGACGCCATGGCACTCTAGCCTGGGCAACACAGTGAGACTCTGTCTCAAAAGAAAAAAAAATGCTTTGTAAATCAAAGTAGCACACTGATAGATATCTATTTACTTAAATAGAAATGATGGCACTGGTATTTGAGAAACACAATGAAAGTCCCATATAACATAGCTAATAGGTGAAAAACATGTATTTTAAATATAATATGTTCAGACCATTAACATGTTTGTTTAGCCATGTATTGTCACCAATATGACAAATATGTATTGTCAAAGAATGTTTTGGAGAGATAGCTAAAGCAAGACACCAATTATGTCTAACAATATACATAAGAATTTATGAAATTAAAATAAATATTGGGAATATAAGACATTCATAATTTGAGGGCTATTAAGAGATTTTACTTTTAAGATCCTAAAATCAGTTTTAGTTATTTGAATAAAGCTTCATTAAGAACAACGTAAAATAACCCACTTTAGCTACAAATCAGTAGTTCTGCACAGTAATTTGGGTTTCAATGAAAATATCCCAGCCTTCAGTTGCCTACATCCAAGAAAAACAAAACAAAATCGAGTGTGATCTTTAAAACTATTTAAAACCTTTTCCTGTTTCACCCTAGATAAAAGATGAAGTCTAAACATCTGATCATGGAACACAGGCCCTCTGTGGCACGATTCTTGCCTACTGTGCCGCCTTCCCCCAGTCACCCCAAAGCTTTCCCCACTTCACGTTCTACAGTCCAGCCATGCCAAGCAGTTTCTGGAAAACACGCCCTTGTATGTATGTGTATCTCTTCTTGTAATGCCATCGTCCTTCCCTCATCCTCTCTGCCTAGAAACTTCCTATGTGTACTTCAAAACTCAATGTTTTCTCTACTGCTGTAGTTTTTCATATTCGGTACAATTAATTAATCCCAGTTCTGTGCTACCAACATGCAATGTTTAAATATTATTTGCCTATATATTTCAAATCCTTTAGTGGGACATATATACTGTAGTAGCTTTTAAGTCAAACTGCTCACCAGATTCAAAATTTATGAGCTATGTAACTTGGACAAGTTACTTAAATTTACTTCCTTATCAAGCAATGGTGATAATTACAGCAAGGTTGTTGAGAGGACTGACTGACATGTCAATCACGGAGCAGTACGTGGAAGGCAATTAGCAGTAAATGTAAGACGTCGACACACTTATCTCAAAGCCTACTCTGACATTTAGTGTCCGGCATACAACAGTACCTTGACGCTTGCTCAATTAACCAATGAAAGAAGGACTAGCAAAACTACCTCATCACTGCTATAAAATAAATGCAAATTCTTAAGATCCTCTGAATAGAGATTAAATAAGTTCAGAAATGTTCTACGTATTTTAATAGAATTTAATTATTTGAAAATTACTCATTTACACACAAATTAACAAGCCACATAAGTGACTTGACTTGACCTTTTTTAATTTAGCAAATGGCGTTCACTCTTCTTAAAAAACACAATCCTACATTCTTAAAAACGAAAAAAATAACCCACATTCCTCCGTACAAAAAATAAAATATAAAAATTCTGGAGAAAAATTTGGGAAAATGACAAAGTTACCATCTATAATAAACAAAACTCTCACAAACTAAAACGGATAAACCAACTGGACAGTGGGACAACTCACAGAAAAGCAAATGGCCAATAATCACAAAAAGCTCTGCAACCTTTCTGGAAAGAAATCTGGTGATATCTTTAAAAATCAAAAATACACTTTTCTTATGATCCAGTAATACCCTTTCAGGAATCACATCTCAGAAATAAAAGCATCAGTTCTTTAGGATAATTATACAAGACTTACGGGAGGGAGGAAGGAGAATGTACATGGTCTTTAATAGCAATATTTTATAAAACAAAGGGAACGCTCATTTTGGAAATGACTAAATTGTGCTGTATCATACAATGAAATACTATGTACACAGTTAGGCGCTGTTCCAGCGGACTTGGAGGAGCTGCCACAATATAGGAGAGTAGAGGCAAAGTTGAGATGTTTAAGTACACCGGTCTGATGTTCTTAGTTGGAGAAATGTCTGTATCTTTTCCCATGTTCATAAAAAGCGTAGAGAAGTATGTACATCTAGATAACGATGAGATGGGGGCATTAAGGAAAAAGGGTATGTACATTTCCATTTACAATAAATTTGATGTGAGGGACATATGTTCACATATGTAAAATAGTATATGAAAGAATGATCTTGAAATCTTGAAGGTTACTGTAGGATTCTGAGATTTCACATATTTCTTTCTTCCTCACACATTACTATATTATGTCAACGTTTAAGAATAACCATCAGTCCTTATACAAAATCAGGGGGAAAATTCAGCTATTTTGTTTGTGAAGGAGAAAAAAAAAAAGCTGTGCTCCCCTTTTATATAGTATCAGTTAAATGTTCACGATTATATTTAGATTTTCAATGTACAAAACAGAAGTGACTACTTAACTCTTGTATATATTCACAAGACTTAGTCCTTACAAAAGATGTCATTCCTTCTACAGACGTATCAAAGAAAATCATACTTCCTTTCAACAGTATGTTAGTTTTATTTGTTAGACGTGAACAAATCAATAAATGCAACAGACAGAAAAACAGGGTACACTCTTCCAAACACAGCTTCTATTTCTGTACACAACCTTGAAGTAACATTAAACAGCACTGATTTCTGGAAAGTATATTTTAGATATCTTATCTTTACACTGAGTTTTAGGGTTATTTTTAAAGCTGCTTATAAATACCACAGTCTTTGAAAACAAATCAAGTCTGTAAAAATGTGTCCAATAATGAGAAAAAATAGTATGTAATTTTTAAAAATTGTGGGAAACAGAACATAAAAATTACCACCTTCCCATTAAGTGTAAAGTTCAGTAACACAATTTTTTTCAGGAAACATTTATCATGTATTAAAAAAGAAAGGAAATTCTGGCACATATTACAAACAACATGGATGGATCTTGAGAACATTATCCTAAGTGAAATAAGCCAGATGCAACAGAACAAATACTGTGATTCCATTTATATGAGGTATCTAGAGTGGTCAAATTCAGGGACAGATAGTAAAATAGTGGTTGCCAGGGCTTGGTAGAGAAGGAAATGGGAAGTTACTGTTTAATGAGTACAGAGTTTCCGTTTTACAAGATGAAAAGAGTTCTGGAGATGGACGGTGGGTGAATGTACTTAATGCAACTGAACTGTACACTGAAAAATGGTTAAAATGGTATATTTTATGTTATGTGTATTTTACAGTAACAAAAATGGAGGGGAAACCTATTTAAAGATGTAATTCATAATCATTCATTATGCAATCCATTTAGCTCTCAATCCTCTGATAGTATTTGGAGCTCACATATTTATTAATCAATCTAACAAAAAAACAATCCAAAGATTTAATTTCCTCTGATGGCATTTTCCTTACTTGAGGAAAGGAAAATGAAAACACAACATATAAACATTTGTGGAATGTAGGTAATTTTAGAGGGAAATTTATATCTTTAAATGCTTTCCTAGAAAATAAAGGTCTAAAACTAATGATCTAAGCTTCCATCTTAAGAAGCTGGGGGAAAAAAGAGCAAATCAAGAGAAGAAAAAATAAAGATCAGAGATTAAATAAAAAACAAATAAAAACAATACACCTTTAGTTAGATAAGTGGGCTATGCAAACTACAGCCTGGCCCCACTGGGCTCAATCCCACCAGCCACCTGTTTTTCTGTATAGCTTGTGAGCTTTGTTTTTGTTTTTTTCATTTATAAATGGTTACATTTAAAGCGGATTCTAGATTTTCACCTCTTGTTCTGAAAAGCCTACATTACTTACTATTTTGAGAAAAAGTTCCTGAGCTAGACTGTTCAATAAACAAAAGGTACAAATTACCAATACAAGATATAAAAGAAGGATAAAAAGGGGAATATTATCAACTTATGCTAACAAATTTAACAGCTTTAATGAAATACATAACTTCTTGAAAGACAAAATTGCCAAAAGTGGGTCAAGAATAGAAAATCAAAAGTCGTTATCAACTAAAGGGAACTGATTCAGTGATTTAAAACCACACCCACTCATCCAGCCACCCACCCCTACACACACACACACACGCCCGCGCGCGTACACATACAACCCAATCCCAGGCCCATGTGGCTTCACTAGTGAATTCTATCAAATATTTAAGGAAGAAATAACACCAATCCTCATAAATTCTTTCAGAAAAATAGGAGAAAGGAATATTTCTCAATTCATTTTATGAGGCCAGTATTGCTCCAAAACAAAACCCAGATAAAGACATAAAAATTACAGACTATTATTCCTCATGAACATCTGCAAAAATTATAAACTATATTAGCAAATCTAATCTGGCAATACATAAAAACGATAATATATCATTATCAAGTATAATTTACCCAAGGAATGCAAGAAAAATCAAACGATCATCTCCACAGATGCAGAAAAAGTAGCTGACAAAATTCAATAACCATTTATGATAAAAAGTTAATTCTCAGTCAACTAGGAATAGAAGAGAACTTCCTCCAACTGCTAACAGCTACAAAAAAAACCCTAGAGGTAGCATCATACTTAATGGTGAAAGACTGAATGCTTCCCTCCTAAGGTTAGAAATAAGGCAATGGTTTCTGCTCTCACTACTTCCATTTAACACTTACTTGGGGAAATGGACCTTAAGCAATGTAATACAACAAAGAAAAGAGATAAAAGACACGCAGACTGGAAAGAAGACTGCCTTTGTTCATAGATGACATATCTGTGTATATAGGATATCTAAGATGTAAAAAAAAAAAAAAAAAAAAAAAGCAAAAAACAAAACCACCTACTAGAACTAATTGTGAACTGGTACACTACAGAAGACAAATATATAAAAATCAATTGTATTTCTATACATAAATAGTGCCAGAACAAATACCTATAACAGCAAAAAGTATCTGACTATAGGGAGAACTAGTGGACTGAAGATGGGTGGGGCAGAGAAGACCCCATTTTGTTGTGCTTTAGTACTTGTTGATTTAAAAAGTTCCGTTATCTCGATACTAAGTTTTTAAGCTATGTTTCTAGCAGAAGCCTTTTTTAAGTGAAATTTTATACAGAACCCCAAAATATAGCAAAAAAGTGGAGTTGAATTACAAGAGGAAGACCCTGGAACTCAATCTCTCTCCTGCCTACCGCGTTAACTTGGAAGAACCCTAGTACTCTCTATAACATTTTAAAAAATAGTTGAAGCTGATCTAGACAACAAAACTAAATCTAAGATAGAAATATAAATGTTGTTTTTAAAAAACATTGTTCCAGCCAGATGTGGTGGCTCATACCTGTAATCCTAGCACTCAGGGAGGGCAAGCTGTGAGGATAACTTGAGCTCAGGAGTTGGAGACCACCTGAGCAAGAGTGAGATCCCATCTCTACTAAAAAACAGAAAAATTAGCCAGGTGTCCTGGTGCACACCTGTAGTCCCAGCTACTCAGGAGGCTGAGGCAGGAGGATTGCTTGAGCCCAGGAGTTTGAGGTTGCTATGAGCTACAACGATACCACTGAACTCTAGATGGGGTGACCGGGCAAGATTCTATCTCAAAGTAAGTAAGTAAGTAAATAAATAAATATTTAAAAAAGGTAAGGAAAAGAAAAGAAAATGGGTTTATAGGTTTGTTGTATAAAAGTCATGACAACCATCCAGCTCAACAAGTGCCTGCCTACTATGTGTATAGCCACAGCATAAGACAGGGAAGAGTAAGACCTAGCTCCTATTTGCTTTTAAAAGGATGTATATGTAATAAATAACTTGTTCAAAACCAGAGGATTGAGATGATTTCTCTTACACTCAGTACAATATTTATAACAAAAGAGGAAGGGGAGAAATGTACACACAGATATAGAGCTGGGGTCATATGTTTTGGAATTCATAGTATTTTGGATTTTATAGGGGAAATACCAAGGCATGTACATAATTACAAAATGGTCCCAGAGCAGTCTGGGTACATACCCAGTACTTGTTCAGAAACATTAACAATTCTATAGTAAATTCTACAGTTCATAGTCTGTGAATGGATATTAAGTGTAATAAAGACAATAGCTTCACAATTCTTCAAGTCAGGTTTTATTGTCAATGTGTTTTCATGAAAAAATGTGTTTCATGTTTAGAGATTTTGGAATGGTGGACCTATATCACCACCTAAGCCTGAGGCTCAAAGTACACGTAAATCTATTAAAGGGGAATACGAAAAAATAAAACCTATTATATTTCTTTTAGTTTGCTACTTAAAATTTGTGGTGGTTCCTGAATACACAATAATTTACAGCCATGTACTATTTCCCTACCACCACGTACATAATCTTAGGCAAATTTCTATCCTGAAGAGAAAATAAATTAGATACACATTAAGACAGTTCTAGTTTTCTTCAGTAACATATTTCATTATTTAACACCTATTGACAGAATAATATTAAATTTTAGGCATGTAAACAAAACTCTAAAGAGATCTCCTCTGTGATCTACCACATTTCAAAATACACAGGATGTGAAGCTGGAGATCCTTTCTGATCTCTGGGCTCGAGCGTATAGAACTTGTTCAGAACTAGAGGTCATTATTACTTAAAGTTGATCTTCATGTTTATTGTAGAAAACAGGCTTACTCAGATTCATAGATGTGTGAATGAAGTTTATTTAAAACCCCTAAAGAATGACCTATTTTTATGAGACGATTCCAAAGAACGAATAGTTATACTATTTAACAAGTTAGTAACACATCAGAAGCCATATGGTGAAATAGACCTAGTATTCATAGGTAAGACATATTTGTTTACGTGTAGATTAGCATGATCTATAGCCAAATGTAGCTAGACATCATGCCTAATAATGTGAATTTACTTATTTGCAATTGGTAAAGGAAGGAATGGTGTCATCATTTATATATTATCATTTATAAATATTGTGGCAAATATGCAACTTTGTTAGACCTGTTAAAAAAGATGCATGAATTCTGAGTAGCCTGCCCATATCCTATTTTTCCCATAAATTCTTTCTGGTTTTGGTACACAGTTTTGGAGAACTTGAAGGTTTTCAGGAATATTTATATATATTGCACTACAGCAGAAACACAAAGTAGCTAAGGAAATTCTTTATAATATTCTAGTATTTCCAAGTAGATTAAATTCTTCATTGTCTTTCTTAATAAGCCAATAAGGGTTCCATAAAGTTAC
This sequence comes from Lepilemur ruficaudatus, assembly GCA_963574885.1. NCBI lineage: Eukaryota > Metazoa > Chordata > Mammalia > Primates > Lepilemuridae > Lepilemur > Lepilemur ruficaudatus. The sequence continues at coordinate 61,497 of CAUYRT010039000.1, forward strand.
CTTAATATTCTGGAAGCACAACATTCTTCTCTCCAAGAACTACCACAACAACCTTTGTTACACATGTTGTATTTGAAAGCAGCAATCAAAATACTAACCTCCTGTATTCCAAGGCAAAGATAATAGATGCTATCAGGTGCATAATTCTCTCCATTTGGCCGTCGGATCTCATTAACAAAATGAGCTAACCCATAGTTAAGTTCAGCTGTGGTGTGAGATAGTAGATCCTCTTTTAATTTTACTGATTTAGCTAAAAAGAATTAAAATAAAAAATCAGTAATTGCTATTATTTAATGTCTTAATGTTAAGAAACTTTCTGAAATTAATTTATTTTTATAAGAACTTTAAAGTAAAATAAAATGCATTCTTAGAATTACTTTAAGCTACATTTTTGTTTTTTAAAATTAAAAGCAGTCCATAACAGAAATCTTGATTTTAAATAGGACTTAAGAGAAATGAAATCAAAACACTTACGAGATTTTAGCTCATCTAACACCAGAAGATCTTCATCAAGTTGCCTAGTTTTTACCCAATGTTTCCATGCATTTACACCATATGTATATTTGAAAGGAAAGCTGCACTCTGAATTGTCAGAACTATCATCATGAGACTGGTATCCTGAAACAGCTTTTCTCTTGGCTCCCTGTAGTAAAACACCACAGTAAAATCTTTTTTATTAGCCTACATTATTTCATGACTTTATGTAAGCCATCTCTCAAGAAAGGCAAATTACAGTTGACCCTTAAACAACACAGGTTGGAACTGCATGGGTCCACTTGTATGCAGATTTTTTTCAATAAAAGTTACACTAAGTGTGCCTGCCTCTCCTACATCCTCCACCTGTGCCGCCCTGAGACAGCAAGACCAAGCCGCCGCCGCCTCCTCCTCTTCCTCCTCAGCCTACTCAACGTGAAGATACCAGGAAGAAGGCCTTTATGATGATCTACTTCCAGCTAATGAATAGTATTTTCTCTTCCTTATGATTTTCTTGATAACTTTTTCTCTAGCTTACTTTATTGTAAGAATACAATATATAAAAAATACATGTTAATCGACTATCTATGTTATGGGTAAGGCTTCCAGTTAATAGTAGACTATTAAGTAGTTAAGGTTTGGGGAAGCCAAAAGTTATATGCAAATTTGACTGCCTGGGGTGGTCAGTGCTCCTAACTCCCACATTGCTTAAGCATCAACTTTAACATTTACTTTCTTAGAATTTGCTGGTATTCCTAAATCTGAGAATAGTCAGTTACCAATAACATTTCTTGAAATGTATTTTCAGGAATATGATGTTTCTACACAAATTACTTTGTACAACAAAATCATATTGAATTCTGCTGTGAGAGTCACCAGTGATAAGAAAACAATTAAATATAAGACAATTAACAAACTAATAACCTAAGTATTAATGTAAGACAGAAAGTGAAGAACTTTCAACTAAGTCCTTTCCATTTTCTTGATGCTATTGTTTGTGTTGCAAAAGTTTCTAATTATTTTAGTCCAATTTATCTATTTTTTTCCTTTTCTTCCTTGTGCTTTTGAAATTGTATCTAAGAAACTATGCCTAATTCAAGGTCCTGAAGATTTAAGTCTACATTTTCTTCTAAGAATTTTGCATTTTTAGCTCTTACATTTAGGTCTATGACCCATTTTAAGCTAATTTTTGTGTATGGTGTTAAGTAGGAGTCCACCTTGATTTTATTCCAGATACTCCTTTTTCAGTTTTCTTTTTTGTTTTTGAGAAAATTTGTGAAAGCCATATTTTCGTTAACAGAAAGGTGTTTTTTGATCTTGGCTTATGTTGGAAATTAGCAACAAAAAGTTCTTGAGGTGGTCTATCTGAATGATCAAATGATCTGAATGATCAAACTGTCTAGCACGTCTGTGTGCTGGCATGCTTAAAAGAGACCAGATATAATAAACTGGGCACCTCAACCTCATATGATTAATCTCATCAAAAATAGTGACGGAAAGATCAGCTCAAGAAAATAATCTCAATTCTTCTCAAAAGAATTGAATTTACTTTGTTAGCAACTGTTTTTCTATATATCAAGATAAATTTAAAAAGAAAAACTAAGTAGCAATATTCACTCTTCTTCTATAATGCAACAACTCTGAGATATTTTTATTACTTAGAAATAAATTAATCTTAAAATCTTTTTCAACAGAGAAATCTAAATATCTTCCCATATACTCAGGCACACCAAAATAATCACTGTATCATTCTTAGTAGCTACAGAGATATTGGTATACAGAGGTATTAAGTAAATGCAAGAATACTATTAAATTTTGTACCTTTTTTTTGGATCGAGGTCTAGGCTGTTCCTCATATTCTTCTCCAAAAACAGGTGGTAATAAAAATTCATTTTCCATATCAAGCTCTTCAGCAGCTGACAATCAAATCAGAGAAACTTTTATTTCAACTGTAATAGCACAGGTTTATGTTACATAAACACAGCCAACAAAGAACTAACCACAGAATGTGAAAAAAACATTTGTACATGGGGATAAGCTCGGCTGGGTTGAGGAGTAAATGACATGCTGTTCCTAATATGGTCTGTGAATTCTGATAAACCCTGCTCAGGTTTCTAAAAGGCCGTACGTATAATGAATATTAACGTGGAATTTTCATGGAAATGTGTTTTATCAGAAAAACCACTATAATCTGAAATTCAATTATTAGAGCTAAATGGTCTCAGTGCAAATCTGTTTCCATCTATTAAATTTTTGTCCAAAAACAAAATGTTTTACGTTCTACTCAACATGCTCACTAGCCATCCACAGATGAAGAAAATCAACAATGAATTCCAACACATTTCTTTCACAAAAGACCTGAAAACAATTTTTTTCTCTGAAGATCAACTTATTTTTCAAAATGGTCTTAATGCTAACAATATTTTTAAATTAAAAAAGACACAAACAGGGCCGGGCGTGGTGGCTCATGCCTGTAATCCTAGCACTCTGGGAGGCCGAGGTGGGCGGATCGCTCAAGGTCAGGAGTTCGAAACCAGCCTGAGCAAGAGCGAGACCCGTCTCTACTAAAAATAGAAAGAAATTAATTGGCCAACTAAAAATATATAGAATAAATTAGCCGGGCATGGTGGCGCATGCCTGTAGTCCCAGCTACTCAGGAGGCTGAGGCAG